>JAWPHD010002924.1:0-235330 GCA_037043455.1 Cyrtodaria siliqua | reverse complement strand
CACAGATAGACACTGTCCTGCCCCTCGCTGTCAATCAAGTAGTTTGTGTTCCGGCGCTCGATTAGCGATGTATTTAAATGCGTAATTCATTGTGACGCGTCAGTCAAAGTTCCAAAATATCTCTCATTTGGCTAATGGAATTTTTAGGGCTTTAGAGAAATAACAGGTACAAATCCTCGTGCAATGTACAGTGTACTCATACTAAAGAAATAACAGGTAAAAGACAGTCCTCATGTTACATACAGCATACAATTTACCCATACGTTAGAAATAGCAGGAATATATTTTAGCAAGTGGTATTAGTTATAATTAGTTATAATAAGTGTTTTTATATCTCCAATTAAAACATGAATAGTTGAATGATATGGTTACATTACGACACCTTACTAGTTATTTCATATTGACTGAAAAACAAGTTTACTCACTGTCTGTTTATACAGCCAGATGAGTGTTATTGTTGCCTTGGATGGGGTAGGAATCCAGGAAATGTGCCCTACTCTATCACAACTGCAGGGTGTAGTATCATGTATCTCCACCCCTTTATACATATAATATAATAAATATATATATGAGCCGCAACACACGAAAACGTCCCTTCGGAAGTTTAAACGACAACGTCATAAAGTAACAATATATGATGTCGGCCGGTAATCAATTAATTACTAATCATTTCTCGTCACTTCTGTGTTTTACCTTATTATTATATCATAGGGAATATGTTTTCTTAATATAAATAGTTGATGCTATAGAAAATGGTAATTGTTTAAGTTTTTTGTTGTTATTTAATCAACGACGTCATCCAAGACGCCGACGTCAACGTCGAAATGAACGGTTAATACAATGTTTAATTTTCAAATTGAGATAAAATCATTTTAAATTACGATATCATCATAAAATAAAGAGATTTTTAAAGAGAAAATCAACGTGTTTCATAAACATAAAAAAATATAAAATGTCAACATTTTGTCTGAAGGGTCGTTTTCGCGTGTTTCGGCTCATATATATTATTTATAAATAGGTGTGGGGTATATGATGCTACACCCAATGATCACAACATCCCCATCTGATGGCCGAAGTTAGTGGAATGTCTTGCCTAAGGTCATATTGAAGAACATAATGAGGCTTGAACATGTCTGTGATCTTCAGATTCAGCGTCCACTGGGCCACGGTGCTTGTATTAAAAGATATTTGTTACAATTTATACAAAGTTATCAACTTGCACAACCTTTTTCAGATATACATGCCTTACTCTTGGACTGGATGAAACCGGTTCTTCCAAGAAAGACACGCATTCCAAATCTACATACCATCTAGAAGGTGCTGCCCTACTGCCTTATGTACTACATGCAGTCGTACTCACCATATTTGGCTGGTTCTTTATACATATACAGGTACTAGTGGTTGTTTATACATTAAGGACTATTGGTCCGCCATCTTTGAAAAAAGAGCAAAATGGGATATGGTCAAGTGAAATGTCAACCATAGAGTACAGTCATGACAGTTATTCAGCATTATTGATGTGAGCATAATATCAGAAAGAATACTTACACGGCAAAAATTGTGCCTTTTACATCCAAAAAGTTTGATATAATTTTACTCAAAGTTGTTTTGTTTTTAGCTCTACTGATCAGAGATCAGCAGAGCTTATGCCGTGGTGCGGCGTCCGTCGTCCGTCCGTCTGTCCGTAAACTTTTATTTGTAGCGACTTCACAGCTGAAACTACTGGATGGATATTCATGAAACTTTACAGAAATGTTGCCCATAAAGTCTAGTTGATCCTAGCAAAAATTCATGTTGATGTGAAATCCAAGATGGCCGCCAAAGCTAAAAAATAGAGTTTTAAAATACAAGTTTGTAGCGACTTCTTCTTGAAAACTATAAGTGATATTGATATGGGACTTTTTCTAAAATGATCAGCATGACATGATGTTGATCCTAGTCAAAAATCGTTTTGATTCAACGTTAAACATGGCTGCCAGCGGCCATCTTTGTTTACATAGAGTTATATAGTAAAAACTTGTAGCGACTACTTCTCTGAAACTACTTGGCGGATTGTCATGAAACTTTACAGGAATGTTGCTCTTGATGTCTTATTGATCCTAGAAAAATTTCAGGTCGGCCGAAAATTCAAGATGGCCGTCAAAGCTAAAAATAGATTTTTAGCTCTACTGATCAGAGATCAGCAGAGCTTATGCCGTGGTGCGGAGTCCGTCGTCCGTCCGTCCGTCTGTCCGTCTGTCCGTCTGTCCGTCTGTCTGTCCGTAAACTTTTATTTGTAGCGACTTCACAGCTGAAACTACTGGATGGATATTCATGAAACTTTACAGAAATGTTGCCCATAAAGTCTAGTTGATCCTAGCAAAAATTCATGTTGATGTGAAATCCAAGATGGCCGCCAAAGCTAAAAATAGAGTTTTAAAATACAAGTTTGTAGCGACTTCTTCTTGAAAACTATAAGTGATATTGATATGGGACTTTTTCTAAAATGATCAGCATGACATGATGTTGATCCTAGTCAAAAATCGTTTTGATTCAACGTTAAACATGGCTGCCAGCGGCCATCTTTGTTTACATAGAGTTATATAGTAAAAACTTGTAGCGACTTCACAGCTGAAACTACTTGATGGATATTCATGAAACTTTACAGAAATGTTGCCCATAAAGTCTAGTTGATCCTAGCAAAAATTCATGTTGATGTGAAATCCAAGATGGCCGCCAAAGCTAAAAATAGAGTTTTAAAATACAAGTTTGTAGCGACTTCTTCTTGAAAACTATAAGTGATATTGATATGGGACTTTTTCTAAAATGATCAGCATGACATGATGTTGATCCTAGTCAAAAATCGTTTTGATTCAACGTTAAACATGGCTGCCAGCGGCCATCTTTGTTTACATAGAGTTATATAGTAAAAACTTGTAGCGACTTCACAGCTGAAACTACTGGATGGATATTCATGAAACTTTACAGAAATGTTGCCCATAAAGTCTAGTTGATCCTAGCAAAAATTCATGTTGATGTGAAATCCAAGATGGCCGCCAAAGCTAAAAATAGAGTTTTAAAATACAAGTTTGTAGCGACTTCTTCTTGAAAACTATAAGTGATATTGATATGGGACTTTTTCTAAAATGATCAGCATGACATGATGTTGATCCTAGTCAAAAATCGTTTTGATTCAACGTTAAACATGGCTGCCAGCGGCCATCTTTGTTTACATAGAGTTATATAGTAAAAACTTGTAGCGACTACTTCTCTGAAACTACTTGGCGGATTGTCATGAAACTTTACAGGAATGTTGCTCTTGATGTCTGATTGATCCTAGAAAAATTTCAGGTCGGCCGGAAATTCAAGATGGCCGTCACAGCTAAAAATAGATTTTTAAAAAATAAGTTTGTAGCGACTACTTCTTGAAAACTATAAGTGATATTGATATGGGACTTTTTCTAAAATGATCAGAATTACATGATGTTGATCCTAGTCAAAAATCGTTTTGATTCAACGTTAAACATGGCTGCCAGCGGCCATCTTTGTTTACATAGAGTTATATAGTAAAAACTTGTAGCGACTACTCCTCTGAAACTACTTGGCGGATTGTCATGAAACTTTACAGGAATGTTGCTCTTGATGTCTAATTGATCCTATCAAAATTTCAGGTCGGCCGGAAATTCAAGATGGCCGTCACAGCTAAAAATAGATTTTTAAAAAAGAAGTTTGTAGCGACTACTTCTTGAAAACTATAAGTGATATTGATATGGGCCTTTTTCTAAAATGATCAGCATGACATGATGTAGATCCTTGTGGAAAATTATTTTGATTCGACGTTAAACATGGCTGCCAGTGGCCATCTTTGGTTACATAGAGTTATATAGTAAAAACTTGTAGCGACTACTCCTCTGAAACTACTTGACGGATGTTCATGAAACTTCACAGGAATGTTGCTCTTGATGTCTAGTTGATCCTAGAAAAATTTCAGGTCGGCCGGAAATTCAAGATGGCCGCCACAGCTAAAAATAGATTTAAAATAAATAAGTTTGTAGCGACTACTTCTTCAAAACAATAAGAGATATTGATATGGGACTTTTTCTAAAATGATCAGTATGACATGATGTTGGTCCTTGTCGAAAATCGTTTTGATTTGACCTTAAACATGGCTGCTTTGTTTACATAGAGTTATATAATGAAAACTTGTAGCGACTACTTCTTTGAAACTACCTGACGGATTTTCATGAAACTTCACAGGAATGTTGCTCTTAATGTCTTATTGATCTTAGCAAAATTTCAGGTCGGCCGGAAATTCAAGATGGCCGCAACGGTTAAAAATAGATTTTCAAAAAACAAGTCTGTAGCGACTACTTCCTGAAATCAAAATCAATCAGTAGAGCTTCAAGGTCATTGACCTCTTGTTAAAAAATAAGTTTGTAGCGACTACTTCTTGAAAACTATAAGTGATATTGATATGGGACTTTTTCTAAAATGATCAGCATTACATGATGTTGATCCTAGTCAAAAATCGTTTTGATTCAACGTTAAACATGGCTGCCAGCGGCCATCTTTGTTTACATAGAGTTATATAGTAAAAACTTGTAGCGACTACTCCTCTGAAACTACTTGGCGGATTGTCATGAAACTTTACAGGAATGTTGCTCTTGATGTCTAATTGATCCTATCAAAATTTCAGGTCGGCCGGAAATTCAAGATGGCCGTCACAGCTAAAAATAGATTTTTAAAAAATAAGTTTGTAGCGACTACTTCTTGAAAACTATAAGTGATATTGATATGGGACTTTTTCTAAAATGATCAGCATGACATGATGTAGATCCTTGTGGAAAATTATTTTGATTCAACGTTAAACATGGCTGCCAGTGGCCATCTTTGGTTACATAGAGTTATATAGTAAAAACTTGTAGCGACTACTCCTCTGAAACTACTTGACGGATGTTCATGAAACTTCACAGGAATGTTGCTCTTGATGTCTAGTTGAACCTAGAAAAATTTCAGGTCGGCCGGAAATTCAAGATGGCCGCCAAAGCTAAAAATAGATTTAAAATAAATAAGTTTGTAGCGACTACTTCTTCAAAACAATAAGAGATATTGATATGGGACTTTTTCTAAAATGATCAGTATGACATGATGTTGGTCCTTGTCGAAAATCGTTTTGATTTGACCTAAAACATGGCTGCTTTGTTTACATAGAGTTATATAATGAAAACTTGTAGCGACTACTTCTTTGAAACTACCTGACGGATTTTCATGAAACTTCACAGGAATGTTGCTCTTAATGTCTTATTGATCTTAGCAAAATTTCAGGTCGGCCGGAAATTCAAGATGGCCGCCACGGTTACAAATAGATTTTCAAAAAACAAGTCTGTAGCGACTACTTCCTGAAATCAAAATCAATCAGTAGAGCTTCAAGGTCATTGACCTCTTGTTTATGTGAAATAAATTGTTTCAGAGAATAGTCCATTTATCCAGCGAGAGCAGATGCGACATCATTTCTAAATAAAATAAGCTATTTTTACACATCCATATCATGACCATTTTGGATATGTTTTTCAATTTAGCGGACCAATAGTCCTTAAAGGGTGTACATCAGTCTTTTTCTTAAAATTTTGAAATGTATCAACTCATGATAAGATTATCTGATCGATCAAAATATGGTGCTAGCACCGTTTGATTTACCATAGGTTTTAATTGAAATTGGGTGTATAATGTTTATATTATCCCCGGTGCATAACCTAGCTATAGGATATCATATATTACAGTGCAGAAAGATTTTCCTTGTTTAATAAGGAGTCATTTATAGGCTCATTCATTTTGTATTGGTGCTTTAGAATAGAAAATATCATTATTTGTTAATTTTAAGTTAGACACCTAGACCCCAACAAAAAGCTTGTAAAGTTTATTTTAAAAATTGACTTTCTTCTAAAAATGAAAATTGTTCTATCTTTAAAAACTGTTTTTTCTCTTTAGCGTAAAATGACTACCGGTATTTGTACATTAGCCAAGGTTATGTTGTGTAACCCAGATACTAACCTGTTAACACATTATGGTTAACCATGTGACTGTCTTTTCTTGATTGTTTAAGTTACTTACTATTTGTATTTATTACCAATTTATGGAGAGAACTGTAACTAATGTTGTAATAACTTGTAGTTCAATCCATTTGCATATGTTTCTATGAATATTGTGATGTTGAATTGATGTATTGTAACACATCTGCAATAAAACATTATTAAATCATATTAAACTATTATTGTACATCTAATCGTACCCATCTATTTCCAGGTGCTGACACGCCTACTGTTTTCCTCCACCCCAGTGTTGTACTGGTACTCTGCATATCTCATTACCATGGGTACGCCCAAGCAACAACAAATCAACAAATACGATGTTTTAAGGTCATCACCGCAACAAGTAGAAATGATAAAAAATACTGGTTATTCATTTAGGAATTTACTGACAAATCAGATATATAAAATAGCGACTGAAGATTCCAGGACACAAATGGTTTTACTGTACTTCTTAGGGTATTCTGTTTTTGGGACACTGATGTTTTCTAACTTTCTACCCTGGACATAACTGAGGGTATTTCCCGTATCCCATTGGAATATGGAATATCACTTAACAGGGAGAGTGCATTATGGAATACCTCTGTACAGACGAAAACAGTCTTTTTTCTTATATACAGAATACCAATTAACAGATGTTCATGGTATACAAAAATACCCGATCATCTATTGTTTGAAATACGGAATACCAGATATGGTGTGGAATATGAAATACCAGATATCAGAAGGGTGGAGTACAACATATCAGATATCAGAGGGGGTGGAATATGAAATACCAGATATCAGAGGGAGTGGAATATGAAATACCAGATATCAGAGGGAGTGGAATATGAAATACCAGATATCAGAGGGAGTTGAATATGAAATACCAGATGGCAGAGGGAGTGGAATATGAAATACCAGATATCAGAGGGAGTGGAATATGAAATACCAGATATCAGAGGGAGTTGAATATGAAATACCAGATGGCAGAGGGAGTGGAATATGAAATACCAGATATCAGAGGGAGTGGAATATGAAATACCAGATGGCAGAGGGAGTGGAATATGAAATACCAGATATCAGAGGGAGTTGAATATGAAATACCAGATGGCAGAGGGAGTGGAATATGAAATACCAGATATCAGAGGGAGTTGAATATGAAATACCAGATATCAGAGGGAGTGGAATATGAAATACCAGATATCAGAGGGAGTTGAATATGAAATACCAGATGGCAGAGGGAGTGGAATATGAAATACCAGATATCAGAGGGAGTTGAATATGAAATACCAGATGGCAGAGGGAGTGGAATATGAAATACCAGATATCAGAGGGAGTTGAATATGAAATACCAGATGGCAGAGGGAGTGTAATATGGATACCAGCTAGCAGAGGGGGTGGAATATGGATACCAGCTAGCAGAGGGGGTGTAATATGGATACCAGATAGCAGAGAGGAGGAATTTGAAACCAGATAGCAGAGGGGTGGAATATGGATACCAGCTAGCAGAGGGGGTGTAATATGGATACCAGATAGCAGAGAGGAGGAATTTGGAACAGATAGCAGTGGGGGTGGAATATGGATACCAGTTAGCAGAGGAAGTGGAATATGGATACCAGCTAGCAGAGGAGTTGAATATGGATACCATATAGCAGAGAGGGTGGAATATGGATACCAGCTAGCAGAGGGGGTGGAATATGGATACCAGTTAGCAGAGGGAGTGGAATATGGATACCAGATAGCAGATGGGGTGGTATATGTATACCAGATAGCAGAGGGTGTGGAATATGGAATACCAGATATCAGTGGAGTTGGAATATGGAATACCAGATGGCAGAGCCTGAGCGGGTGGAACACGGATACCAGACAGAAGTGGAGGTGGAATATGGATACCAGATAGCAGATGGGGTGGAATATGAAATACCAGATAGCAGTGGGGTGGAATATGGAATATCAGATAGCAGAGGGGGTGGAATATGGATACCAGATAGCAGAGGGTGTTGACTATGGAATACCAGATAGCAGTGGTTTTGGAATATGGAATAGCAGTATAATATATTTCTTTGCTGTTTATTGTCGTTTTTTGTTTATTTCATTCAGTTTTCCCTGATACTTGGATTTCACCCTTAATCCATTAATTTTGACTACAATACTGCATTTACCAATGTATGCTTATACATTTCCTCCCTGCATTTACCAATCTCTACTAAATTTAACTATTTCATCCATGCATTAACCAATTCCTTTGTTTACCAATCCCTGCTGTAGTTTACTCTTTCATCCCTGCATTTACCAATCACTGCTTAGTTAACTAGTTCATCCCACATTTACCAATCGCTATTATAGCTTACCGTTTCATCCCTGCATTTAGCAATCTCTTCTATGCTTAAGTTACCTATTTCATCCCTGCATTTACCAATCTCTTCTGTAGCTTACTCTTTCATCCCTGCATTTACCAATCCCTTCTTTAGTTAACTCCTTCATTCCTGCATTTACCAATCCTTCTATACTTAATTCTTTCATCCCAGTATTTACCAATCCCTTCTATAGTTAACTCCTTCATTCCTGCATTTACCAATCCTTCTGTACTTAATTCTTTCATCCCTGCATATACCAATATATTCTATAGTTATTTATTTTATCCCTGCATTTACCAAACCCTACTTTAGTTAGCTCCTTCATCCATGCATTTACCAAACCCTACTATAGTTAATTATTTACCAATATATTCTATAGTTAATTATTTCTTCCCTGCATTTACCAAACCTTACTATAGTTAGCTCCTTCATCCATGCATTTACCAAACCCTACTATAGTTAATTATTTACCAATATATTCTATAGTTAATTATTTCTTCCTGCATTTACCAAACCCTACTATAGTTAGCTCCTTCATCCATGCATTTACCAAACCCTACTATAGTTAATTATTTACCAATATATTCTATAGTTAATTATTTCTTCCCTGCATTTACCAAATCTTACTATCGTTAGCTCCTTCATTCATGCATTTACCAAACCCTACTATAGTCAATTATTTCGTCCCTGCATTTACCAAACCCCACTATAGTTAGCTCCTTCATCCATGCATTTACCAAACCCTACCATAGTTAATTATTTCATCCCTGCCTTGACCAATTTCTTCTATAGTTAATTATTTCATCCATGCATGTACCAAGCCCTACTATACTTAACTCTTTCATCCCTGCATTTACCGTACCAATTTCTTCTATAGTTAATTATTTCATCCCTGCATTTACGAATCTCTGCTACAGTTAACTCCTTCTATAGACTAGTTAATTCTTTAATTTAAACATAGTTATTTTAAATCAATTGCGAAACAAGTTCTTGCAACTTAGATTAATCACTCTCGATGACTTCCTGGGTAGAACCAGTACTAAGCAATGTGGATTAATTATCTTGCTCAAGGATAAATAACGTGGCAGCGGCGAGGGTCGAACCCACGACCTCTTGATCTGGAGTTCAGCGCTCTACCACTGGACCACCCTCTCCACTCCATTCTTTCATCCATGCATTTACCAACCTCTACTATAGTTTACTCTTTCTCTGCTATAGTTATCTCTTTCATCCCAGCATTTACCAATCTGTACTATAGTTTACTCATTCATCCATGCATTTAGGTTTGCCACCATATGTAAATCTTGAATGTAGTTCCTGTAATTAAAAGTAATCCCTCCTTTTTTGATGGAAATGAGCCTTATAAGAAGTGGAAAACTGTCCATTTCTATTCGATTTTGTGGTTGTATGTATAAGAAGCATATTAGTAGGTTTTACTGGATCACTGATGAACATTTGCGAAATTTTGACTGCTTACACATTGTGAGTAACTATCAATGAAAACATCTGTACCATTGACCTGTTTAGTAAACAAACAAGAACTTTCTTACATGTCTTGTGACCCCACCTTTTCTGGTTATTTTTCAAGTGGAAAATTACTCTGCTGCATTATCCATACTTGAGTTGAAGTTGCAGCAAATCATTAATATGTGACATTTTAACATTGGTGTCTAGGGGGAAACTAATTAGTGGTTTCATACCTTGCCAATCTCTGGCTAACTCTTTCATCCCTGCTTTTACCAATCTCTACTATCGTTTACTCTTTCATCCTACAGTTAACTATTTCATACCTGCATTTACCAATCCCTTCTATAGTTAACTCCTTAATCCTTGCATTCACAAATATCTCTACTATAGTTAATGATTGCATCCCTGCAGTTACAAATCTTTGCTACAGTTTACTCTTTCATCCCTCCATTTACCAATCTCGTCAATAGTTAACTATTTCATCCCTGCATTTACCAATCTTTGCAACAGTTTACTCTTTCATCCCTCCATTTACCAATCTCTTCTAGTTAACTATTTCATCCCTGCATTTACCAATCTCTTCTATAGTTAACTCATTCATCCTGAATTCACACATCTCTACTATAGTTAACAATTTCATCCCTGCATTTACCAAACCCTTCTATACTTAATTATTTCATCCCTGCATTTACCAAACCCTATTATGGTTAACTCTTTCATCCATGCATTCACCAATCTTTTCTATAGTTAATTATTTCATTCCTGCATTTACCAATCCCTTCTATAGTTAACTCATTCATCCCTGCTTTTACCAGTCTCGTCTACATAGATAACTTTATAGATAGATAACTTTATAGACAGTTAAGTATTTCTAATATCTTCATTTTTGCATCTCACCATGGCTATTTTAAAACTCCTGTGATCATGTCATGTGGCTTGACATGCACTAAATATCATCATGGATGTTTTAAATCCACTTTTAATTGGTCTCCAGTGTTTAATTATCTATTTATATAAAATTACAGATCGATGTAAATTATCGATGTAAATTAACCTTTTGATTTATGCTTTTGCACTGTTTTATCAGATATGACATATCAAGGCTGTCATGACCTTATATGGAAATACGCATTCCGGACGATAACTTCGAAACCATAACACCAACACTCATGAAACTTCATTGCCCTGGGTGAGTGGAGGAAACCTATTGTCTTTGGGGTCTGTAGGTCAAGGGTCAAGGTCACCATCACCTCATATGGACATACATAATCAAAGCGATATACTACGTACACTCATAAAACTTTATTGGCACCAGACAAGGTTATCAAATGCACGTATAAGAGAAATGGGATTTCTTCAACGTCATCTCCGAGTGGGTGGGGAGAGGTTCTCATAACAGGATAACAGCAAATAGAATTTGCTGATAACAGTTAACAGTAAATTTAAAAAACACGGAAAACAGTTAACAGTACATCTAATAACAGATAAGAGTTAATAATTTTTTCACAAAAACATAACAAAATATAAAAATTGCCCCCCCCCCCCCCCCCCCACACACACACACACACACACACACACACACACACACACTATTCTTACGGGTGGCGGGAAGTATACAGTACTAGTTCTACCCAGGAAAATGGGGCGGGATGCCTAGAGCCTGACATGTGCTAAACATGACGTAACAGTTTTTTTATTTATAATAAAGCAGGTATACACGTCCGCCATTTCAAAAGTTCACAGCACAACGTACCTTTTGAGTAGTTTGGTGGTTACATTTTGCGAAGAAAGGGCCATTGGGTAAGGGGCTACCTTCCTGCCGGGTTACTTTTTGGATGAAACTAGTTCATATACCGCTTCATAATTTTACAAAGGAGCTAGCGTGGCCCAGTGTTAGCTCGATGGACCTGAAATTCGTAGAACCCGGTTTCAAGCCTCATAAGCCCGGTGGTTTAGCTAGGCCAATTCACAGCATAGGCCCGATGTGGGGTTAAGGCATATGCTCTCCTTGTTTTGACGTTAGAATGCATTAGTGCAGTGTGATTATTGCATAGATACAGTCAAAGATAAGTAAACAAATATAACGGAAAACATCACCCTCCCCCATTTTTAATTGCATCTTTGGACACTTTTTAATTGTCGACTTTGGAAATTTAATGCATTGTCGAAACGCGACTGAGTGTTGTCTGTAGGTTTTGCGCAAGACCCCCCCCCCCCCCAAACCCACAGTTTTAACCTATTCTTGTCGGATATTAGGCCCCCCCCCCCCCCCCCCCGTCGCTTTCACTAAACAGGTCAGCACAGTCTTAACCTATTCTTGTCGGATAGTCGGTGTCGTGCACCGGGTGACCGTTGTTCATCATAACATTTAAAATATTCCGAAAATGCTAAATAATTCACCTTACCCATGAAGCAAACCCTCGCCCCATTGGTGACTTTACTAAATAAAATATTGTGTGATCGGGAAGCATTTATGACGTTCTCTGATAATGGGGACGTAAATCGCGTGGGCCCGTGTATCGGAGTCTTTCCCCCGAGCTCGTTAAAGAATCAATACGTTATGAGTAGTAGGATGGGTTTCGGATTCCTATATATCCTTGGCCTCTATCATCGGTAACTCTGAATAACATATGCTAATATGTTGAGCCGTTAAACACGTTTGTCCTTGGTGAGAGGAGGAACCCTATTGGTTTGTAATTCAATGGTCAAGATCCCCATGACCTCATTCCACATCAGAACTTATTTAACGCCATTGTGCATTGCCCTTGGTGAGAGGAGGAAGTATATTGCCTTTGATTTAGTAGGTTTCCCCCACGTTTAACTTGTAAGTCTTAGACAACATTGAAACTTTACAGAAATAGTTCTGTGTTAAAGCAAGCAGGACTCCTATTACCTTTGCAGTTATTAGGTCAAAGGTTAAGGTCACAGTAACCATATTATGAAAAACGCTTTATGGTATGTGATTTATTTACTATTATAGAGTTTTAAACTTTATAAAAATAGTACCCATGTTTGCTATTACGACCCCTTAGTAGGTCAGATGACAAGGTTGCTATTCGTGAACTATTTGAAATACAGTCTTGAATCTTTACACAAATAGTGCTCTTGGTTAAACAACCACCTCTGTCATTCAATTTTTTTCTTCAGAAGGTAAAAATCAAGGTCATATTGACCGGACACCTAGGACATACATTTAACGTAAAATCCTAAAGCAAATGGGCGTATAATGTCCGATAGGCCCTTGTTTTACATAGGCCTGCCGGCCTGCCGTTCTCAGCGTACTTTATAAAGGATCTCTTTCCAGATAATTATAACCATTTCAGTTGTTTTGAAAATGAATTGAATTGAATTGAATGTTGTTTAACGGCTCATCAACACAGTATAGGTTATTTAGAGCCGCCCCAGAGAGAGGGGAAGGATACATAGGAATCCGGGAACCTGCCCTACTCTTATTATCGAATAGATTCCTATGGTTCTTTAACGTGCTCGGAAGATAGACCGATACACGGGACCGCCCGGTTTACGTCCCCATCCGACGGACGAGGCTAAGGTAAAGTGTCTTGCCCAAGAACACACCGACGGAACTCAGTGGCACCACGGAGGATTGAACCCGGGGCCTCCGGTTACAAATCCGCCGCGCTACCGAATGCGCCACGCCAGCCCATGAAATGACACCTTGTATTATATACGCATATAAAGTCAAATAAACGCCACATATAAGTAAACAAGGCGTTATATAAGAATTGAAGTGCACATAAGTAATCCGTTATATACTCGTTTTTGTCAAGAGAACCTGCTTTTAATAAAACTGTAATTTGAATCCTGCATAAACTCGATGTTATACTCCAAACTATTGTGTTATGAATCTCGACAAAACGATCGCAGTGTCGTCCGGTTTTATGTGCGTCCGACTTTCATTTATTTATATCTTCTTCATAACTTTCAGGATGTTCAGCAAACTCCATCAGAATGTTCCTCGTGTGCATCTAACATCATGTGCATAATTTAGGGTCGCTGTGACCTACGATATTGGTCACGTCCGATCTCCTCTACGACATGCGTATCTTGCCTTTTTTTGGCAGGGTGTTCACCAAAATCTACTAGAATGTTCATTATATACAGCTAGATTCTGGGTCGCTGAGACCTACGTTGTACGAAATATAGGTCACGCCCGGTCTCCCCTACGACACCTATCTTGCCAATCTCGACGCAGAGTTATCGTTCCTTGCACTCATATATCTCTGCTAACTAATAAATTACTTTTGGTAAAACCTGTTAAACTGGAATATATTTGCCTGAAACTTATATATTTCTTGTGTAAATATAATTTCAGAAAATCTGCAGATTAGATGTTGCAAGATTTGAAATAAAGCACGAATACAATTTGGACCTCCGAGTCCCTGTACTTTTTTGAATAATCACGTGACTTAACTTCGTCAAATACTCTGGGTAGAGATTGGTACCTTGCTTCTTTATGGCAGGATGTTCACCAAAATCCACCAGAATGTTCCTTAATATATGCATCAAACATTATTTTCACAATTTCGGTCGTTGTGGCCTGCGTTGAACGAAATATAGGTCACTTTCGGTCTTTGCTACGACATTCTGTCTGGCATGATGTTCACCAACCAGAATGTTCCTTATATGAAGCTAACATGTTTACAAATGTTCACAATTTCGGGTCGCTGTGATCTACGTTGGACGAAATATCGGTGATGTCCGGCCTCCGCTACAAAATGCGGACATGAATTGCAAGTGTTACACCAAACTCCACACCAGAATGTTGCTTATATGCATCGTGGTGGTGGGGGGTGGTGGTGGGGGTGGGGGTGGGGGACGAGAATGTTGCTTATATGCATCGTGGTGTTGGGGGTGGGGGTGATGCGGACATGAATTGCAAGTGTTACACCAAAATGTTCCTTATATGCATCGTGGTGGTGGTGGGGGGTGGGGGGTCGGGGGTGGGGGTGATGCGGACATGAATTGCAAGTGTTACACCAAAATGTTCCTTATATGCATCGTGGTGGTGGTGGGGGGTGGGGGGTGCTTGTAGCAGTGAGGTACTGATCTCAATGTCCAGTGTATAGTGCTGCCAACTGGAATACCACGCCGTAGACACACATAGCAGTTTACTCCACCCAGTCATTTTCAAACTCCGCGTCTTAACCCTCTTTGCCAGGTATGCGCTACATGCTTTCGTAAAGTATTGTGTTACATAGACGTAGGAGCCGGGGAGCCAATGTTCAGAGTGAGAAGTCCCTCCCCCTAATTGAAAAACATACCTTTTTGATTGTCAAATATCTTTTTCAAAAAGTGTGCCCACTCACCCCCTCCCCCCCCCCCCCCACCCGCCCTTTGCACACTCCCCTCCACCCAACATCCCTCCCCACCACTAATAGAAAAACATACTTTTTGGATTGTCAAATATATTTTTCAAAAAGTGTCCCCCCCTCAATAATTGAAACGTTCCTACGCCCATGATTATTAAATTGAATATATATTTTTGTAAATTACCTGTAATGATACATACGCACGCAAATGGCAGACAAATGGTCCTATTACTGAGGGAAAAACACGCAAAATGACGGTCAATACGAACATTTATTGTATACTTTCATATTGTCCCGTTTAGTTTGCATTGAGCTAAGCGTGCAATATTCTACGATATTGCACGCATTGATATTGCACGGGAACTTTTGCTCGTGCTTGCTAAGAGCCGCGAAATAGAAATAAGGAACTACTTTCAAATAAAAATAACGGAATCCTTCCTATAGTGTCAACAAAAAAATACGAGTTTATTTTCAACCTTTTATGGCAAAAATTTATAAAATAATTCAAATGGTCGCTAACCCACTGTTTTTAACGTTATCGAATGGTAAACAAACTTCAGAAAATCGCTTGAGGTTTTTAATGACGTCATCCGACGTCGACGTCGTTTTCGCGCAAAATAATCATCCACACAAAATGAAACTGAATAGCAAGATAGGAATTCCATCAAAAACTATAAAAAATAACACAAATACAATGAAAAGTAATAGTCATACAATTAACATTGATCAAAAACAATATGGAAGTATACAATAAAAAGGTTATTGAATTTGTATGGCTAAATATTACTTGGAACTCGTTGTTTTGGCGCAGGACAACTCGCAAGCTCTCGTCCTTTGCCAAAACAACTCGTTCCAAGTAATATTTAGCCATACAAATGCAATAACCTATAATATTGTGTTTTATTTTCAAGAAAACGTGTTAACGAAACACCTGAAGCTTTATACATATATAATCACTGGGTGTAAACCCGGTATCAGCGCAAATGGATTTTCAACGAAAACCAGTCACGGTTGCTCATCGACAGTGGTTACAGTTTCGCCAAGAATAGTCAAGATTCTCAACGAGGTCTGTTTACAAACTTGGATTTTGAACGAAAATGGTAAGCATGTTGCTCTTTAGAGAGTTTTTCCACGCGATATACATCCTTATATACGGTTTTGAGCATAAACATAAGCGATTAGACAAGGTATCGAAAGTCACAGGGACAGGAACAAACAATAATATAAACAGTTGAATCAAATTAATCATAAAATCTATTTCCGATGATTTAACATGCACGGAAATGATACATAGTGTGATTCATACCAACTTTACGAGTCTACGTGCGTACACTTAGCTGCCTACTGTTCATTAGGAGAACAATTTAAAACTATTGAACACAACCATCATTATGGTGTGTCGTATTACCTTTGTAAACACCATATGTTGATATCGCCTATTTTAATAGGTGATATCACAAAATGATGTTATTAATAAAAGCCAATACGGCTTTCCATACATCAATTCATGCGGCTTGTGTAGGCTAGTATCAAAGACTATTGTGACACTACTAAATCTTCATATATCTGTCTGCCCCTCACGCTGTAGGTTCGATCCCTCAGGGGCCTAGGCATCTTTATGTGAGGAAGCTATCCAGCTGGCTTGCGGAACGTCGGTGGTTCTACCCAGGTGCCCGCCCGTGCACGAAAATTGCCCGGAGGGGCACCTGGGGTCTTCCTCCACCAATGGAAGCTGGAAAGTCGCCATATGACCTTAGCTGTTGGTGCGACTATAAAATCCAATTCAATTCAATTCATATATCTGTCATACCCATGATATATATACTTAAACGCCATTAAAAGTGCAAGTGTTTTTATTTTGTGTTTATTTTTAATTAAAATGTCTCCAAGATCGATTTTTACTTCTTTCAATAAATGCATTTGATTGGTCACCAGATTTATAAGGAATGTGGATATTTCTAATTATCGATCTTGGAAATAAACACAAAATAAAAAAAACTTGCACTTTTATGGCTTAAGTATATTTATTTTTTTATTTCCATATGTATGCTATTGTAGTGTAACCAACATACTACAAAACAGAGTATGAGAGTGGACCTTTTGACACGGCCGAACACGACACATACGAAATATTGCAGTCTCGGTTAGATTGAGACTGTTCATGAACGGTAGTGAAATATGCTAGCTACCGCTCACGCACTCTAGCCCCGGGTTGAGCAGAACAATATTCATAAAATCAATAGTACATAGTTTTAACCATCCCGAAGATGGCATGTATATGGCGGTGGACATAAAGAACTTTTCTTCCCCATGTCCAGCGGCGTATGGTCCCAGTATCTAACAAAATAATATGCCCCGAAGAGCGAAATAAATAAGTTTGTATTCACTAGTGTACTCGTTAAAGGGAGAAAGAGCATGAAATGAGACATTTGGAAATCGCCGAACGCGATAAATACAAAAAATATTGCATTCGCGGTTTGACTGAGACTGTTCATGAACGGTAGTGAAAAATGCTTGCTACCGTTTATGCCCTCTAGTCCCGGGTTGAGCATTAAAATTAGCCTTGCGATTTATTAATCCAGTATCATTTTGACTTTAAACATACTTGCATATATTTAAATACAATGTTGATCGTTTAACTTTTCTTCGTTATTCTATAATGTGTTTGACTATATATCTGATGAAATATAATCAACAGATAGTAATATGCAAACAAAATATGTGCCTTATACTAGTCGTATTATTAATATTAATGACTAAACAAATGCATTTTTTTATGTAAAAAAACTAAGCTTGTGTAAACTCGATTGCCGTTTGTCCCTTTAAGGTGGACTCTTCATTTTCATCTTCCATACCAGTGAAATAAACAGTTGTAATACCACATGTGTATGCTCAGTGTTTTTTTCCTTATATAAGTGGTTCCGAAAAACGGTACCATTCCCAATTGCAAAAAAAGTATGTTTCTTCTCAATTGGAGTGAAAAAATTCCCAATCCAAAAAGAATTTATTGTTTTATTTTTTATTTTTTAAATATTTTGAGTGAAAGTGGGGAACTATATTCTTTTAGGTGAGGGTAATGAAATACTACAAGAGAATATATACATGGTATTGTGTTTGCAATGTATTTAAGCATACAATATATTGCTTTTGTTTGATAGTAAACAATTCCCAAAACGCCGCGAATTTTTCCAATTGAATGGGTACCGGTACCATTCCCAAAAGATCGCTGATGCTGAGTGTACTATTACCTTAAAAAAAGTTGTTTCGTAAGTTGTGTAAGTTTTAAAGATTATGCCGGATATTCCATACAAACATACACGGGACCGCAGGAAGGCAATTTAATAAACATCTATGGGTGAACCCTATTTTATGAGATTTGATTCTTTAAACTCAATTTTGCATCTATGGATGCCTTCCTGGGTTCCCAGGTATGTTTAAATGGAATAGCCCTAATATTGATATACTAATACGCGGCGCAATGAAAATAAACATGAATAATGCTTATTTCGGGGAGAATGAATTAATTGATTTGCTTATTTAGTGTACCGTCATGGGACACTATAAGATAACGTGATAACAAATGACAAAGTAAAGGATTTGACAACAATAGAATAACTCGTATAAATTCATCTCGGCTTCATATTATTTATAGTTTGATCTGCTGTCTATAGAACTTTATTGTCAGCCATGGTCAAATATTAATGGACATGGTCTCATGGTTGTTACCATAAATTAATTAGTTAGGGACGTCTGCATAGAAAACGACAAAAGTCTAATTGCTTTTTTCATTCATCTCATTTTGGTTGATAAATAATTCAGAGCTATGACTCTATCGCATCTTTTATTAGAACCATGTGACGCATTTAGTGGTAAATAAATGATGAACCAGCACAATTGATGAACAGAAGTTTAAAAATGAGCGAATTGTGTATTTATAAGCAAAAAATATGTTATTGTACCACTTCAAAAATAAATAAAACCATTAAATATATAAATAGCTTAGTTTTATATGAAACTAACAATAAATCACCTTATGATTCTTAGAAACGTTGATAACTAAGTAAATCCTTATACAGAGGTTAGGTGATAGTCACATTTTGGAAATGTCATTGACTGGAGCCTGAATATATTTTTCCTTGAAAGCTATCATGTTAACACATTTTTGGCAGAAGACAGCCGAATCTTTTCCCCGTGAACTCCCGCATATTTCATTTTGCGCCTTTGTGGTCGAAAGAGCATGGACGCTGCGTTTGAAACCTGCTCAATTCTCACCGCAGCAATGCGGGTACGAATCCCACTTGGAGCTCAACTTGTCACTGAGCAAGTTTCGATTCTTACGGAGGTCGGTAGATGTACATTGCTGGTTCTGCCCAGGAAAACGTGGGTGGCCTGTCTCTACCACTAATAATCGACTGTCATATATAGCCTAAAATGTGCTAAAAATGACGTACAACATCATTCAACCAACCAACATTTTAACACTATTTCTAGTAAATGCAGCGCAGAACCAGCCGAATCGTTTTCTCTTGATCCTGAATGCCCGCATAATTTATTTTGTAATATCACTGTTTGAACAAAGTGGTTTCCAATTTGCACGCACTTGCTGAACATATATCAAGACAAATGTGTTTTGTTTTTTTCATTCCCGACCTAAAACATAATGGAAACACGGTCTGTTTCTTGTCTTCAGAATGCATAAGGCATGTTCAGTAAAAGTTTATTTTTAAAGGGACACATGGCTATCTTGAGTTTTATTCAAACATTAAATGTGTGTGTGTGTGTATTTCTAAGGATTATAGTCCCTCCACCTACGACAGGCGTCCTACCCGACGATTATAGACACAATGTCTGGACTTTTATCTGTGTGTTGCTGTGTGATGTGATGTCTACTTAGTCCACAGTCACATTATTCTGACACTGGTCAATCAGTCGTAGCACTACCCATTATTTGCTCGTCAGGCAAGGGTTATAAGTGACTACTCCATTTTTAAAGTCTTTGGTATGACGCGGTCAGGGGACTCGAACCCACGACCTCCCAACCATTACACCACAATGCGTCAAACATTAAAGATGATGATGATTTCTAAGGTTTAAAGTCCCTCTACCATATGAGCCCCCGGGAAGAATCCCCCGTTGGCTCGGCATTATGTCTGGACTATTGCGTGAGTGATTGTGTGTAGTGCTATGTATCTATCTACAGTCTACTTGAAGCAGATATAGTGCTGCCACACTGGAATACCACGCCGTAGTACGTGATACCCCACCCAGACACATTATTCTGACACCGGGTTGACCAGACGGTTTTTGACCAGACGTAGTACTACCCATGATTTGCTTGTCAGGCATGGGTTACAAGTAACTACTCCATTTTTAAAGTCTTTGGTATGACGCGGTCAGGGGACTCGAACCCACGACCTCCCGATTGCAAGGCAGACACTATAACCACTACACCACAATGCTTCATTAAAGTTTGCTCCTCGGTTTACTTATCCTGCGTCATTTTGACTTTAAAACTGCTTGCATATAATTAAATATTCTTTTTTTGAGATTTCAACTTTCTTCAATATTTTATAAAAAATTGAAATATATTACTGGTGCAATATTTTAAAAAGTTAGTAATATGCAAAAATAATTTGCTTTGAACTATTCTAACAATTAATATTAATGATTGAACAAATGCAAGTTAAAAGGAAAACTAACGAGACGCCTTGAGTTTTTAAAAAATCAAGATTGCTATGTGCCCCTTTAATATGGATGAACTTCAGTGATCTACATCACTAGCGGCTACTAGGTATGAACCTTCAATTAATTCCCCCTTGACATCAACGTTAGAATGTCACATATTATTAATATTATAATGCTTTGCTTCACCTTCAAATCAATTATGGATAATGAAGCAGTATCATTTTCATATAGAAAAATAGCGTTCCACTTGAAAAATCATATGAAAAGGTGGGGTCACAAATCTTGTAAGAACGTTTTCGTTTGTTTACTAAACAGGTAAAGGGTACAGCTGTTTTCGTTGGCAGTTGCTCACAAAGTGTATGTATAAATTCGAGAGTTAGAACATGTGCATCAATACTCCATTAAGACATATGAATGCATTTCTTATACATACGACAACAAAATCGAATAGAAATGTACAATTTCCCCTACTTATAATGCCCCTTTTCAACTAAAAAGAAGGGGTTACTTTTTATATTAGGAACTACATTGGATTCAGAGAAGGCACTTGGTGGTGGTAAACCTACAACTATGTCCGCTACTTACTATATACTAGGTCAAATGCCAAAGTGCAGTCAAATTCTTGGTTACAAATGGGATAACATTTAACCACGCGTTTATGTGTTCCGGTTTAAGGTCATAAGTAATAATGCTTTAACATTTCGTTGATGGTCTTTTTTTGTATGTAGATCTATACGCTGTTTGAAAATGTACAAATTATATTTAGGAAAAGGCAATATTTGGTAAGGATTTTTGTATTTTCTTCATGCTATATATTAAAGAGGTTGATGCACTATTTTCAAACACTATTAATTTAATAGGGCTCAGAAAAAATTGAAAAAAAAGCTGAAAGAATGATCAAAATGCCATAAAAAACAAAGGAGATATGACCTATTGAAAATTTGCAAAGAACATATCTTTGAACGATGACGTCATCGCGCCATTTTACCATATGTGGCATATTGACAAAATGCATTTTAAAGCAAAGAAAATCACTGCAAATTGAATAAAAACAAATATACAGATGTAAAATGTATAAATTGTATGGTTATTTTTAATTTGCAGTGATTTTCTTTGCGTTAAAAGACATTTTGTCAATATGCCATATATGGTAAAAAGGCGCGATGACGTCATCGTTCCAAGATGGCGGCCTCCATTTATGTTTCTTTGCAACTTTGCAATGGATCATATCTCCTTTATTTTTCATGGCATTTTGATAATTCTTTCAGTTTTTTTTCAAGTTTTTCAGAGATCTTTAAAATACACCTTGTTTGAAAATAGTGCATCAACCCCTTTAATATCATTTATTAACATCCACACTTGTACACATGAAGTAGTGTTGTACCTTTGATCAGTTGTACGAAACATAATTAAAATCCACTGGTCACGAATTTTGTTCCAGCTGTCTTTAAACTTTGCTCTCTCAGTTTGAAAATGACTCTTCTTTGCAACAGACAGCAGTTGCAACAAGTTTCCTCTTTGTTCTTCCTTAAGTAACCAGTTAACCCCCACTATGAGGTGCACTATGCCCCACAAGGGCCTGTATGCAAGGAACAACTTATTCTTCTATACTTATGCAGTCTTCTTTTGGCACAATCCTATGCTCCGGAACCAAACCCTGGTCCGCGTCCCGTCAAATACCCCTGTTTGTAACAAAGTAGACTGCTCCACAGCCGTCATTAATTAATCATGTTTGAGTGAACGAGACATCCGCCGTGGATCAGTCTAGTAACAAAGCGGTTCGTTAGAACACTGCGACCATCGTGATAAGTGGTACCACCAGAAATGCATGGCTATGCCTGATAGAGTCTACCATGGTTTGAAATATGTCAGTTGGGAGTGTTTTCATTGCGGTGTCCCAAATTTCTGACAAATGGCATAACATGTGCTGAAATGACGTAAAACAACATACAAACAAACACTTTGCTCGCATAAGTGTACTAGAAGTATTTGATCCTGCGAATGTTCTTGTTCATTTACGGTCCTTATTTCTCATGAACATACTCAACATGCACGAGCTGCACCTTTATATTTGTTTGGGAACATCTAACGGTAATAGAGGTAAAAGGATTCATTATTTATTTAGCCTATTTTTGACATAACATTTATAAGTATTGAAATGAACAAGAAGGTAAGTTGAAGATATAAAGAAACACTCGACAAATCAAAGTAGTAAACGCGCATTTATTTAGAGCTATGCCTTGATTATTCATAACATGTCATATTTAGTACTATTTAAATATCGAGGAAATAAAATAAATTGGAATTGATATTGTTCCGTTAGGCTTTACTAAACGGGTCAATGTATTCAGCAACATAGAAATTTGCTAATATTTGCGATCTATTTCAGAATCAATACAGTGCAAGTAGTAATACTTGCAGAGAGAAAAAATCTGCAAACTGTTAAGCATTGCGTGCCCCTTTAATGCATCGGAAAAAAGTAGTAATACTTGCAGAGAGAAAAAATCTGCAAACTGTTAAGCATTGCGTGCCCCTTTAATGCATCGGAAAAAAGAGACGCCTACAACCCGTTTTATCATTTGAATAAGACAATATTTATAGAATACTAGTAGTAGTAGTAGTAGCAGTAGCAGCAGTAGTAGTAGTAGTAGTAGCAGCAGTAGCAGCAGTAGTAGTAGTAGTAGTACACAATCACCATACGGCTCAGTGGAGAAGGCTGTAGAGCTACCAATCTCTGCCTGGCGTGGGTTCGAGACTTGACGGAGGCATTTTCATCCTTAATCTCATCTCCCTCTGGAGTTCCACAGGTGTACAACTCTGGAGTTCCACAGGTGTACAACTCTGGAGTTCCACAGGTGTACAACTCTGGAGTTCCACAGGTGTACAACTCTGGAGTTCCACAGGTGTACAACTCTGGAGTTCCACAGGTGTACAACTCTGGAGTTCCACAGGTGTACAACTCTGGAGTTCCTCAGGTGTACAACTCTGGAGTTCCTCAGGTGTACAACTCTGGAGTTCCACAGGTGTACAACTCTGGAGTTCCACAGGTGTACAACTCTGGAGTTCCACAGGTGTACAACTCTGGAGTTCCACAGGTGTACAACTCTGGAGTTCCACAGGTGTACAACTCTGGAGTTCCACAGGTGTACAACTCTGGAGTTCCACAGGTGTACAACTCTGGAGTTCCACAGGTGTACAACTCTGGAGTTCCACAGGTGTACAACTCTGGAGTTCCACAGGTGTACAACTCTGGAGTTCCACAGGTGTACAACTCTGGAGTTCCACAGGTGTACAACTCTGGAGTTCCACAGGTGTGAAGGCTCTAAGTCCATTCTGCATATTTGTATCTAGATGTAAACGGAGAGTGGGCCCGGAATGTTCATTCCTGTTGGCGCCATCTAAATTGTTTTGTGTTGGTGTGCCGTAAAACCCCAATTCAACCCAATTGTCTCAATATGACCTGGCATGTGTTAACTAGACCTTCAGCCCGTATCCTATCGTACACTACCATATTTTTCATAGGATAATAATTAGTTTTCATTTTACTTGAAACATTCTGCGTTATTTTCCAAATCAATGATATTTTGCTAAATAATTCATAGCGCTTCGTTCTTGTAATTCGATTGAAAACGTATCGTTTTGATAATGGGAACATTTTAACTGTACCGGCGTATTGACACATTTCGCTACTTTTGTTGAAATATCATTTTGAATTATTTAATAATTGCGATATCGATCTGTCTTATCACCGATACGGTATGGGCTATAGAGTTTACATTGTTAAAGGTAATAACGCTAATGTACTCGTTAATTATTTGGTTGGTTGAATGGTGTTTTACGCCATTTTCAGCACATTTTAGGCTATATTTGACGGTCGACTTTCTGTGGCGGAGGCAGACAACCCACTTTTTCCTTTGTAGAACCAGCACTATATACCCCCCGCATCTGTAAGAATCGACACTTTACTCACTTACAAGTCGAGCCCCCAGTGGGATTCGAACCCGCAGCGGTGAGAGGCGAAAACGCGTCAAACTCATCGTCTTTAGCATCCCGGCTACGGACTCGTTGATTAAAGAGTACATCAGACTTTGTGGATTTGTTTAAAAAGATAAAAAGCTATTGAAACGACGATTGAAAACGTGAAATTGTTCAAAGATAAAAATTGGATGTCAACATTTGCCTATAAAAAAGAGCAATAATTATAAATTACAACAAGCCAGGCCATATAGCACTCTCTTATAATAGCGAATCACCTCGGTGATATCTACAAATGACCCTCACGTTGCAATGCATCCAATTGTCTTTTTTACCGCCAAGTTTAAAATAGGTAACCGCAAAACCATAGTTAGGAAATCGCTTCATCCACTTTTTTTAAACTTTTTTTATATATATATTTTATACATATAATTTTTATAATATATATACGCAATATACGCATAGATATGCATAGTCGTATGCGGTAACAAGTATAATTCAAAGGGATGTCGTGTGGTCCAAATAACAGGATGTTGGTTATCGATATAATATTTTTGTTTTATTGCACTTACAAAGTCTTTATTGAAATCCAAGAAATTTTTTTATGAATGTTCAACCAATTTCAACTGAGTAATTTGAGAACAAAACAAAGGCTATACAGAAATTCAAGGCCCGAAACCAGATCTACACAATAATGGCAATACATAGAGAATAATAAATGGGATAAAGCTCTCGGGCTTTATGATATAGGGTGTGATATGAAAATGCACATTTTTATTCTATTTATCATATATGTCGTATCGTATATTCAAAAACAACATATTTATAGGGAAGTATATGATAAAAAGCAATAATTATTTTGAATATCAAACCATAAATAAAACAGGTGTTTGAATGCCATGGACTTCTTAGAATGCCATGGATATACAGGTACAGGTATGTAGATCTATGAGAATGTGAATACAGTTTTATGAAAAATACTCGCGATTTTATTTATGAATTTTCAACCAATTTCAACTGCGTAATTTGAAAACAAAACAAAGGCTATACAGAAATCCAAGGCCTGCAACCAGATCTGCAAAATAATGGCAATACAAAGGCATACTTATTTTGAATATCGTACCGTAATTGAAAGAGAAGTTAAATTTCTAGAAATGTACATTCTCGATTCAAGCCGACGACTGTAGAAAAAGAAAATCACACAGCTATCGAGAGTATTTTCGCCGTTAAGTTATATCAGGGCTTTATATGACATTCATATAAAGCCCTGGTTATATTATGAATTCCATCATTTTTCAATGAATCAAAAGCAATGCATGCAGATTTAAATAACGTAGCTCGATATTTGAAATAGATCATGTAGTAGTATGTTAATAATTAATTTTTAGGTCAGCATCAACTCATTTCAGGATAATCGATCGCGTCAAAAATGGCCTCCGCGCACCTGTTACCCTGACTGATACCCTGTTGTTTATCGCCATTTGGCGGATAAGTCGAGAATTAAGAAGGGGCGTAGCCTATAGGCAGTTTTAAATCCAGGGTACTTGTATACTGAAAGGTAAAAAAAGAAACGCAGGGTGCGTATTTCCGCTAAATATTGAATGTTTAATATGCTACTGCTAATCGAATGGTACAGGGCGACATTATGCCTGTCCTTTTAGTAAGAAGGTTTAAACAGCACTGAACACACCAATGGTTACCCCTTTAAAGTTTCATTATCTTCAGAATGCGCATTTGGCTCAAGCAGGTGAGCAAACTTAGGCTTTAAATGTTGCAATCACTTAACATTAAATACAGTACTGAACTGGCTCAATTTTTCAAAGAGGAACTTCAGCATTTATGAACTTCTTGTTACAACGTGTACTGTGGTTAAAACGTCTACAATATCACAGTTGTGTCCTTTCTCTAACTAACTGCTTTTTTTTTTTTACAAAACATCTTGGGATTTCCTTGGAATATATATGGAATTAAGTGTGCCTTATATGCAATATATAGCGGAAATACGCACCCTACGTTTCTTTTTCCTTTCAGTATATATATCCATGATATACTGTAATTTTGTTGTTGTGATTTATGGCTCTTTTTAAGTCTATTTAATACAGCAGTAATGTATTTGTACAAGTAAAACAATTCTGATGTATTCCCTTTTAATTTAAACCGCTGACGAAAATAACACACATAACAGACAAGCCGCATTGGACAAACTCGTAAAAGGGACGCACGGCACTATTGGTTTGTTTTTAAAACTCGCGACGTCCCGTCAGTTTTCTTCATAACTTGCATACTTACAAATCGTTATTTTGTGAATATTTTATGAACATTTGAATAATCCAAATCAAATAAATGTTACAAACTGTTGATCTTTTTTCGCCAATAATTATTTTGAAATCTATAATAAAATAACTAATACAGTATGAAAAATCCAAATTGAATTACCTTTTATTTAAATATATTTGCAAGCAGGTCCCTTTGAAGATAATCGCACTGATGACGTACGATGGGCGCACAGAACAAACTTGTTAAAGGGAACATGTACGTACAGAGATCGCTCACATGCCAAATTATCGGAACCAGATTGTAAATCGTGGCATTTGTTATATACTATTTAATACCCAATGGCGTCGTCTACTATGTTTCCACTGAACCGAACTTTCAGGGTTTTTTTTTTAAACCATACTGTATTAAGATATTTCGAAAAATACTACCTTCTATGTTTCTACTGAACCGAACGTTCAGGGTTCGAGCCTTATATAAGGCACTTTTTTTTTTAAACCATACTATATTAAGATATTCGAAAAATAATATACAAAACTACTACGGAATAAAATCTTATTGTTTCCGACTAATTGGCATTTGAGTACTCTGGCTACACCATACACACGCACACACACACACACACACACACACACACACACGCGCACACGCACACACAAACACACACACACACTTCTGCGATTGCGCGCATGCCCACTAGCTCCCGCCCGCGCGTAATCAATCTGTCACCTCTCTAACAAAAGGCCTATAGACAGAAACAAAAATAATCGTGCTATTAAAGTTAGCCTAGTATAACCTATGATCAAATATTCACGTTAGGAACCAGCGCACTTATTACTTGTTATTATTAATGAGGTAATTAGCATTCAAAGATGTTAAATATTGAATGGCGACTTGAATAAGGCAAACATGAATTACCCAGTATTAAAACGTAACATAACGCTACTTTTTTAAGATTGTATCGATACAATTTATTTCTATAAGATATACAAAGTCATGTAATATTTTAAACAGGCATTTAAAACGGAGTGCAATACAATTTTCTCATACAATAGAGGACCATTCTTTCTGTCAAGATACAAAACCACCAAATATAAACCTATCGTTTAAGGGATTCAGAGCTGTTCAAAATGCAAAGTCTTAGATATGATCAAATTTATTATTTATCGAGATTAAGCATGTGCTAGCTCTGCCGAATGTAAAATTTATGTGAAATTCGACGAAGTTTGTAAATATACATTAACTCCATCATGAAAAGGACTTTTTTTTTTAGGACATTTATAAATTATAGTTACCCGCTGAGCATCCGAGTAACTGCCCTGCGGTAGTGTAACAAAATAGCGGTGATAAAACCATGAAACCATTGCTGTCAGACAAATGGTGATGCAGTACAATGGTAAATAACAAGTTGAATAACCAGCCAGATCTGAGCAGAATTGTGACCCTTTGGTTGAATGAAAGTGCTATGTTTTGTCGAATTAACACTCGAAGTCCTTCTTTTCAAACTCGTTTCGAATGTTACTTCGAAAAAAAGTTCATAACATTTTTAAAAAAACTCGATGTTTGACACCCGATTTCTCCCCTCTCATCCACTCCTCTCCCCTCTCTCACACACACTCATCCCCTGCACGTTTTGTAGAGCAGAACGCTTGGTTTTTATTTTGATTTCCACCAAATTTGTCAGAAGATGTTTATTCAGCGGTAATAACATTAAGCCATTAATGCTGTCGTCTGCTTAGCAGAACCAGGACGTTTAATAGAGTTCATACACGTTCCTGGCAAAACTGACACATAGTCATCCACTTGGATAATAACAGAAACATAACATGTTTAATATAGTTAATAAAACATATAATCGTTATCAAGAAACGTCAACAAATGTTAACAAAATGTTATACTGAAATGTGTTCGTAAAAACAATCTACCCACCATATACTACATACGCATATATACTGAACAAAATAGATGTAGCACGACTTGTTAGGGACATGATTAACAATATTAACATTGCTATAAATGTGTGTAGCTTTTAGAAAAGCTAGATTGAAAAAAAAGGGTTATTTTATTATTTTCTAAGCGAAATTTCAGAATTACCTCCCATATAATAAAAACAACTTATTTCGTTATACAAACGTATTGCTTTGAACAAATTTATTGTTTGGCATTGACAACAATTGCCCATTCTGCCATTGTTTAAAATTCGCTAAAATGCGTTTACAAAACGTTGTTATTTTCAAACAATTTTTTCCCAAAATTACCCCCCTTTTCATTGAAATGAGAACGATTTTCGATAATCTATAAAAGTATGTTTCAACATATTTGCATTATTTTTATAACCGATTATGTTTACAAATGACTTTGCAGAATTTTTAATTGTCCTATCTGTCACTTTATCATCATTGACCCCGAACATACACAGCTTCGTATTTCGTCTATGGAATTGACATGAATTTTATGTGTGTGCTAAATTTGTTTTGTTCATTATTAATTAACTACTTAATAGCTGCCGTGGTTTGCAGAAAACTGCACGCATCATATGGTAAAAACAAGGCCAATATGGAGAGAAACTCGGCCTGTATGATAAAACTCGGCCAATATGAAATTCGAGCAATCTGATTGGATAAGCCAACACGGCCAATAGACCAAGGCTTTGTTTTCTTTAAGGACGCCATTTTGAAGGAAAAAACACAACGTCGCAGCTTTTCGATGATAAACTAGTTCGCCTTTATAATGTAGACAATCACAATAATTAAGGTTTGAATATTTTTAAATTCGGTTACATCGACTTCGCTGAAATATAGCTATTATCAAGTTCGTGTGTGATTTTCCCACGCGCCATCGAGCGGTAACAGTGGAAGATTTATTTGAATCAGATACTTGTTATTAAATGTTATATTGAACATATATCTCTTTTTTTTCGTACCTGTAAATGATATTTAAAACATAGGAATAAAGAGAGATATTAAGTAGTTAATTAATAAAAATGTCATTAATTAAGTGTTTTCATATTGGCCCAGTTATTGGTCCTCGGACTGTCATATTGGCCCGCGGCCTTCGGCCTTGGGTCAATATGACAGTCCTTGGACAAATAACTCGGCCAATATGAAAACACTTAATTAATAACATCATATTATAGTTATGAAAATACAATTAAATGGTAAATATAAACTGGAAGTATTTGTAAAACATTACAATTGATTGCACCTCGATGCTTTAATACAGTATCATATTAATATTACACCTGACTGCATACACAATTTAATTGCACTGTGGGAGTTTTCAAAGTGTCTTCGCTTTCTACGATAAGTTCAATATAGCATCTATTGTTTTGAACGCTTGTTTCAGCTAAAGGCAGTAAATGTTTAAAATGGACATAAACCGCCATACTGTCGGACAAACTTTTGTGCCAAATTGTGAATTTGAAATGAGTTTTCGACACAGTTATATGATAACAAAGAGTCTTTAAAGAAAAAAGGTATTTTAAAACACACACAAAAAAACTGATGTTCAACACGAAGTTTTGTGATAAATAGTAATATGAAAAACATTATTTTTTTTGCGTTGAAATATTCAAATAATTATTAATGTTTATTTTCAAATATGTAAGTTATTAAGAACAAACTAACGGATCCCGTTTTAAAAACTCAATAGTTTAATAATCAAAGTACTGAAAGTACTGAGCGGCGTAGGGTGGCAGAAGAGGAGTTACTGTCTAGATCCTTTGTCACTTTGAAGGAGCGTGAAAGAAGCACCAAACAGTACAGAGAAAATGGAGAATGCATCAAATAATTATGGAAGTGCACATTACAGGCCTGCCAAAAAGATTTGACACAAAATCCTTGAGATTTTTAAAAATTAAGATTTAAAACACGCAAAGAAAATTTTAAATGGCAATTTGGAGCTCGACTTGATTTCCAAACTATTTTTTAAAGCGCAAACTTAAATTATGTATGCAGTTAATACACGTTGATGCATTGTTTCATAGTTATAGAAAATAAATAAATTAGCATAGTAATTCGATTAGAAAGACTTGGTTTAGTTTCTGCCACAACTCTTTTTTTTTTTTTTATAAAATTGCACTTACTTTTCTACACAGATGCGTGCTAAATGCAAATGCAAATGCAAAGTCAACTCTACAAATCATCATACTCAGAAGCAGCTGTTATAGTGGTACCGCACACAAGGAGTTGCTAGTTTCTCACACTTGCTATTTCAGTTAGTTTGACCAATTAAAGATATCATAGACATTGCTGCATTACGCATGCCGTTGTGCCACTGAAGGAACTAATTATGTTAGGTGTGCATTGTATATTCAGTCATTACCACCCCCCCCCCCCCCCACCCCCCACCCCTGTATATTCAGTCATTACACTGTCACACACACACACACACACACACGCACCTCCCCGACCCAAGACTGTTTATTGCAATAAAAAGGTTTTGTTCATGATATATTTGTTCATTTATATGAAAGTTCTTTAATATGAACAAAACCGCTACGGAACAATTTTCAAATTATTGAAAATAACTGATTTAAAACAAATTCCTACCGACCTACTTTAATTTTATTGATTTATTAATTTATTTTAAAAAAAATGAAAGTAATATTTTTTCGTTTGCACAGAGAATCGAACCCTTAAACTCGTGCATTGAAATCTAAACGTGCACTTAGGGCAGCTACGATTATATTATATTATATTCAGGTTTACCAACACTAATTACATGTAAACCTCCGAGGTGTAGTCGAATATAATTCCTATAATAAAAAGTAATCCCTCCTTTTTTGATGGAAATGGGCATTATAAGTAGGGGAAAACTGCCCATTTCTATTCGATTTTATGGTTGTATGTATAAGAAGCGTATTCATAGGTTTTACTGGATCACTGATGAACTTTTTCGAAATTTCGACTCTCTGCTTACACTTTGTGAACAATGAAAACAGTCAATCAATGAAAACAGCTGTACCCTTGACCCGTTTAGTAAACAAACAAGAACTTTCTTACATGTTTTGTGACCCCACCTTTTCTGGTGATTTTTTAAGAGGAAAATTAGTTTTCTATATGAACATAACACTGCTGCATTATCCATACTTGAGTTGAATTTGCAGCAAATTATTACTATGTGACACTTTAACATTGGTGTCTATGGGGAAATTAATTAGTGGTTTCACACCTTCCGTCAGTTAGTCAGCAGCTGATTGGTTGTCTTGTACAATACGCTGCTGTATGACGATTATGTATCGCGGGAAACCAGCATAGAAAAAACCGCGACAGGTACTGCACTAGTCGTGATCATCTTCGACGCTTGATTGTAAATACAAACGTTTGTCTTGAAAACAAGCAAACGTCGCAGATGATCTAGACAAGTTCTGCACAACGCTATCTCAATCTTGTTGCTAGATGGGGTTATAATTTGAAAATGAGGATGATAGCAATAGGCCTAGGTAGAACCTACGCCTAAAAATGTGTTCGATTGCTTGTAGAACAAGGCATACATATCCACAAATCATGTACACGAATATTATATAACTATTGCAGTTTTAGATAAAGTACTCCACACTAACTGTAACATATACAGTAAAGGATTTAGCAAGAGTGTTCGTTTAATCTGAAAACAAAATGAAACGAGTCTAATAACATTTTTACGAGCCTTAGCAATTGAAATCTTAACACCATTGAACGAGATTCAGATTTGTGTCTTATAAGACGAGCAAAAATGTAGATTGTTTTCATCATATTACATAATTGTTTGAGTTAGCCACATAAAACATATTTACAAACGGGCGTCCCGTACATACCATGCCGTCATTCGGCGATAATAACGAACATGGAGTGGACATGGTTACATAAAAAAGGAAATGACACAGTAAAACGTTATGATGACAAACAAACAAAAACAAAAGGGACGCCGGGCATTCTTGATGATTTCTTTAAAATTCGGGGGCGTCCCGTTAGTTTTCTACATACTGTGTACATTTGCAAATCATTGATTACTTATCGGAATAGTTTAAAGAAAATTGTTTTTGTATATTACTATCTGTTGATTATAATGCACCAGCAATATATTAAAGCTATGGTAGATAGAATAAGGCAAAACAATTGAAAACTCAAAACAACATTTAATTATATGCAAGCCGGTTTAACGTGTAGTTGATTCTGAATTAATAAATTGAATGCCTATTTTAACACTTAATAAAAACTAATTACACTTGATAAAAACTTTAAGATTGTCTGTGTCGCTTTATTTATAGATCTAATTATGTAAAGTAATTTAATGGAGTCTCTTCTATTTACATGTGTATGACGTGGGCAGCAAAGTCCACAGAGTCGCTGCAAATTTTCCCACAAACGTTGCATTGCCACGGGTTATTCACATTATGTAATCCCATATGTAAATAGTAAATAGCTTTGTTCAGAAACAAAATATCACAGTATTTACACATTGGTGTGTCTTTGTCCAATTTAAACGATGGCCGGCGGCCATCTTGATCGCCATTTTTATAACCGGAAGCGGAAATACTATCTGAACGTGTATTTGATAATGTGAGGTCGGTTGGGGCAGTTTGTACATGCTTATCGGGTTCACTGACAACAGTGATATCGTTTGACACCTTTGTTTTGTTTTCGTTTTGAAGTTCTTTGGCCACGCTAAGATCTTTACCGAAGACCGAGTAAAATATACGTTGCTCGTTTGAAGATAAAGCATTTACGTTTGGGAGAACTGTTGAACATTCTGACGACGTTGTTGATGAAGCAGAATCTGTCATTCTGACATTACACTCGTCCAAAGCAGGCTTCTGCCGGACATTTACGACTGCCGAGAAACAATCATCTGCCGATAGGGGTCGCCTCGGTACTGGCTCGCGAATTTTTAAATTTCCGTCGAGGGAAAAACTGTTTCTCCTTGGTTTGATCTCACTGGCAGTGGACTGAACTCGCTCCTTGTCGCCTGCCTTTTCTTCTGTTTTCGCAGCAGACGACTTTGTCAAGCACAACGGCTCGTCATCGGCTGTTTCTTTATTTTCAAGATGACGACGCTGATGCCACTCATATTCAGACAAGGCGTAGAATGCAATGTTGCATTCGCCGCAAAACAAATCAGTACCATCACTTTTTACCTCCTGTTTAGTTTGTTCTGCTAGTAACTTTTGACTTAATGAAATGTGATTAAAACGATCAATTGTTCGTAGTATTTTAGCTCTTGGAGAAGTTAATAAAGTAATATCTGATTCTGACGCCCTCTTATATACATTCGCGGTTCCAGAGGGTTCAGAACTTCGTCCATCTTGGTGCGCATGTGTAAGAACATGCATAGCTAAGCTATCACGTGACAGACATATTTCTCCACAGTGTTTGCAACTGAAGCTCGTACTAACCGACTGAGCAGATAAATTCCAGGGATAAGGTCCAATGGGCTTTACTCTACGAGCCTCTCTTGCCTTTCTCGACCCAATTGTCATTTGATACGCGTGGTCCGACATCACATGCATCGCCAAGGAATCTTGATCCACAAAGACGTTGCCACAAAATGTACATTTTTTTATGCCCTCACTCGGGGGTCCAACACTGGACTTGTAACTATCATGCGATTCTTCCTCTGCCACAAATACTTTGTCAAGAACAGATTTCAGGTATTCGTCCTGATCAATTTTAAAAGTAACATCTTCCAGACATCGTTGTGGCGCATGTGCAGGTTCTTCGTATTGTTGAGCTCGATCTATTGAAGAAATAATGGCGCACTCGTGGCCCATGTTGTCCGAAGTGTCGTCGATGACATCTGGTGGCTCACATTTTGTTTGGTGAATAACGACTGGTTGGCACGTCTCGTTCATCGCTCGCATCATCATATGCATGGCATACGAATCCCTTTGCATAAACACTTGTTTGCATTCGTCGCACGTGAAAGTACCCGGATACCCGTCGTCTGAGTCGATATAGTCCTGTAAACACTGCTTTCCGGAACTCAAAACTGACGCCATCCTAGCATCGTCGAACTGGCTTTGCAGACTATTTGCTCCCCTGTGCGACATATTATGGTTTAGATAGCTGCGAAATGTTTTAAGTTTCGCGCCACAAATTGAACATGTATATCTATACTTGATGAAAGAAGAAAACCCGGTGATTGCTGTTTCCGGTGATAGCCGACTCGATTGACCAGGTGTTGCCATTGCGATGTGATGTTTTGAGGCATGCTTAGTTTTCAAATGCCTGCGTAACTCGTCTCGGTTTTCGCATATAATGTCACAAAGTAAGCACGTGAAATTTCTGTTGCCGCATTTGACTGTCCCGCTCATACTTGCTGGAGATACGATGCCGTTTTTTGTCACGCCATTTTGAGTTACCGGTGCAGACGACATCGCACTTCCGCCAGCGTCGAAATAGTCGTCTGGTGGCTCCAGTTTGACGGTTACATTTTCTGTATTCATTATATCGGTGCTCATGATCAAAAGTCGTTCACATGTGATCACTATATATTCAACGATAATAATCCATTCTTGAAAAATACGGAAAAAAAATTCATACACTTATCGTCATATTTGTTTTATTGTATGGTAAAGAAAACCCCAAAACCTCCAACATCAGACGAGTTTCCACAGAAAACTACGACCAAACTTTATAAACGCGGTCCTTAGACTAAACGTAATACTAATAACAGACAGAGTTATATATAGAGAGCGCGGTTTTTAATAAATTATTAACCAAAGTACTGTCAACAAATAAATTATTTGTTAGGCTCCATTTGTAATCACCAGAATAAGTGAAAATAATTTGAGAGTGTGCCGATTGCACCTGAATTATTAATGATTTTCTCCTTAACTTAGTCGGGTACATCAATAATTGATGAGCGGGAGAATTAACAATGCTAACGTACCACCGAGACGAACATTTCACAACGTTCTTTTTTTTCCGTGTGTGTATGGGTGGATGGGGTGGGGTGGTGGTAGGGTGGTGGTTGGGGAGTGCTTTTTTTTTACAGGCTTTAGGTGGAATAATAGAATTGTAAATCACAAAGTTTAATTATTTAAAGTAAATTATACGACATACAGCGTGACCTGGTATCAATAATTGATTATTATATTTATACATAAATAGTAATGTATTAATTACATAAAATCTCGCCGTGAACCATTATAATTATTAATTGTAGTGGTCCACAGCTTGATTTTTATGGAAACTAACGTGGAATAATAGGAATTAAACACAAACAGAACTTCATGAAAACACTGATGTGACTTAGGCGGAACGGTTTTTAACCCGGCACTTTAAATCACCCATGCAACGTCATGTTGCTTGCATATGTGTGTGTGTGTGTGTGTGTCTGTGTGTGTGAGGGGGTGGGTGGTGGTGGTGGAGGGGGGGGGGGGGGTGAATGGTGCGGGGGGGGGTGCGGGGGGGGGGGGTGAGGGGGTTGTGGTAAGGGTTATTTCTGTTAAGCTGCTATTGGTGAAATTTATATTTATTTTGTAATATTATCTGTTGTTGGCGGAGTTTTTTTGCTATCTTTTAGTGTGAATATTGATTTACTGTTATCTGTGCACAATCTGTATCGAGTGACGAAAAAAACAGATCACCTACCTCCCACACACCAACCCCCGTATAGTAAGACATATGCTATTTACTGTTAACTGTGTTTAGCATCTTGTTAATAGCACTCTCCCCTCACCACTCTTGCACCTCCACTCTCCACCCCCACTCCCTCCACCCACCAACCCACTCACCGCATAGCGTCTCCGTGGCCGAATTGTTAAAGACGTTGCGTTGTAAACCTTCGCCTCTCACCGCTGCGGGTTCGAATCTCACTGGGAGCTCGACTTGTAAGTGAGGAAAGTCGATTCTTACGGATGGCGGGAGGTGTACAGTACTGGTTATACCCAGAAAAAGTGGTTGGTCTGCCTCCACCAAAAAAAAATCGAACGTCATATATAACCTTACATGTGTTGAAAATGACGTAAAACACCATACAAACAAAACAAACAAACCGCGTGTCATGTATAATCATCGGAATCACGCATGCGCTTCGTGACGTGCACATGTACTATTGAGAGGGCGCGAATGCAATTTACTGTAATATCCTTGTCACATAAATTATATTTGTTCAAGCGAATATTTCTGTTTGCTATATCAACATTTACAAAATGTCTGAAAAAAATACCCAAAGGTAGTTTGAGTAAAATATAGGCTGTTTTTAAAATACTGTATTGTCACGTGTTGAAGAATTAAGACAGTTCTTAACTACAAAACGGAAATCGATGTAAATGAATTCTAAAATTGATCCATCATCGTTACCATTAATAATTAATCAGACGACAATTTGCGATGGAACTAAAATGTTTTATATTTGTTTAATTAAGTAATGTTCTGACAACATATCAGGTGACGTTTATGGAGAGCTGATAAGATGACAACGTGTAAAATAACGAGAAACTCCGCAGTTATGAATTCTCCAACTGTGTGAAGCGGTAATCTGAACTTATAAGTGTCACATTGATGAAAGAATAAACTTAACACAGTGTTTTCAAATGATATACACACCAAACAATTGCTCCTCCTGACGCATTCAATGAAATGTATAAAAGACCAAACTATTTATTGTTAATATCTTTATTTATTATTTATAATACGTGAATAACGTCGAGTTTTCCTATATACATATATAAAGACAGAGAGGCTCTCACATGTGTCAGATGTATGAACTGAAATCTCAGTGAGGCCATTACCAAGTGGATAGCAAGTTCGACTCTAAAGATCATGGAATCGATTGTTTAATTTGATGAATGAGTTAGATACAAGGAGTTCAATGAATTCAATATTAAACAGTCACAACTGTAAGTAAATGTAGGATTCTATTTATCCAATCACTAAAAAAAAAAATCAAAAAAATCAATAAATAATCAAAAAAATAGTTGTAAGGAACATGTATTTATGACGACTCGGTCTTCTCCGGAACAACGGAACTACCTCGTCGATTTACGACGAAACTTGACGATGCAATTCCGATGCACACCGAGCTGAACGGAAAAGGCAGAACGATGATCTCGCCTTCTAAGCTCACCTGAGCCGAAGTTGAGCTAATGTGACCGCTTTTTGTCCGTCCTCGTCTTCCGTCGTCCGTATTCGTCCGTACGTCCGGTAACTTCTCCGCATAAACCGAATTGATGATTTTGACCAAACGTCACATGGATTATCGGTTAGTGGCTTACCAGTTTGTTAAAATTAGGTCAACGCGATATCCAAGATGGGTGCCTTTAGCACAACAGACCAAAACCTTACAAGAACCGCTAAACAGATTTAGATAGTTTTTCTTTATTATTGATAAGTTCGTTCAAATGAAGTCCCCAGGGTGAAAAATGGCCGTGCTCCGGGTCCAAAATGTGTATATAGGTATGAAAGCACTAATTATTTTCCCCATAGACACCAATGTTAAAGTGTCACATATTAAAGATTTGCTGTAAATTCAACTCAAGTATGGATAATGCAGCAGTGTAATTTTCCACTTGAAAAATAACCAGAAAAGGTGGGGTCACAAGACATGTAAAAACGTTCTTGTTTGTTTACTAAACAGGTCAATGGTACAGCTGTTTTTATTGATCGACTGTTTTCATTGCTCACAAAGTGTAAGCATAGAGTCGAAATTTCGAAAATGTTCATCAGTGATCCAGTAAAACCTATTAATACGCTTCTTATACATATAACCACAAAATCGAATAGAAATGGGCACTTTTCCCCTACTTATAATGCCCATTTCCATCGAAAAAGGAGGGATTACTTTTTATTATAGGAACTACATTCGACTACACCTCGGAGGTTTACATGAGGTTTACATGTAATTGGTGGTGGTAAACCTATAGGGATTTTGCTGTTACTAAAAATAGAAAAAAATGGTTTCCACTCAAAAACCTTTGTTAAGAATGAGAAGAATTGAATTGAATTGGGGTTTTAAGGCGCACCAACACATGAAAAGGTTATATGGCGTCTGAATGAGAAGAAACTTGCTATGTAGGTAGCTTATATGGAAAGGAAGCTTAGGACTGCATTTGAGCTCACTGGAGTCAAGGTCAAGGTCTCTGTTACTAAACAATAGGAAAAGGGTTTCCAGTCAATACCTTTTGTTAGGTATAAAACATTGCGACGACTAGCTGTGTTGGTAGCTTACATGCAAAGGAATCTATGTATTACATATGAGGTAACTGGGGTCAAGGTCAGTGTCACTGTTACTAAAAAATAGAAAAATGATTTCTGCTCAATAACGTTTGTTAGGAATGAGATATTGTGAAGAAACTTGCTACGTAGGTAGATTATATGAAAATGAAGCTTAGGATTGCATTTGAGGTCACTGGGGTCAAGGTCGTTGTAACTAAATTATAGGAAAAGGGTTTCCAGTCAATACCTTTTGTTAGGAATTAGATATTGCGCCGAAACTGGCTGTGTTGGTAGCTTATATGGAAAGGAAGCTAGGGAATACATATGAGGTCACTGAGGTCAATGTCACTGTTACTAAACAATAGAAAAATGATTTCCGCTCAATAACTTTTGCCAGAAATGAGACTTGCTTTGTAGGTAGCTTATAATTATGTAAAGGAGGCTTAGGGTTGCATTTGAGGTCACTGGAGTTAAGGTCAAGGTCGCTGTAACTAAAAATAGAAAAATGATTTCCACTTAATAACATTTGTTAGGAATAAGATATTGCAACGAAACTTGCTGTGTTGGTTACTTATATGGAAAAGAAGCGTGGTAATGTATATGAGGTCACTGTGGTCAAGGTTACTAAATAGGAAAATGGTTTCCACACAGTAATTTGTGTTAGGAATGAGATATTGCGATTCAACTTGCTGTGTATGTAGCTCATATGGGAAAGAAGCTTGGGGTTGCATTTGAGATCACTGAGGTCAAGGTCAGGGTAACAAAAACACAAAAAACATGCTATGTAGGTAGTTTATAGAAAGGAAGTTTAGTACTGCATTTGATGTCACTGAGATCAAGGTCAAGGTCACTGTTATTAAAAACCAGAAAAATGGTTTCCGCTCAATAACCTTTGCTCGGAATGAGATACTGCATCGAAACTTGCTGTGTAGGTAGCTTATATGGAATTGCAATTGAGATTACTGGGAGTAAATGTCAATGTTTCTTAAAATGGAAAAACGCAATGAATTCAGTTAGGAATGAATTACTGCAATGTTACATGCTGTGTAGATAGCTTATATGGAAAGGAAGCTTGGGATTTTTTTTGGGTCAACGTAATGTCACTGTTACTAAAAAAGAAATGGTTACCGGGCACTAACCTCAGTAAGGAGTGAGATAGTGAAGTGAAAATGGTGTGGTTAAATGGAAATAGATATTTGAACGAAACTTAGCAGAAAGCTTTTGGAAACCCTGGCTTACGTGGAATTTCCAAGTTTCTTATTTCTGAAACCACAATTATACATTTACAGACATGAATACACTTACTGAGTATGGACAGACGGATACAGTCATCTAACTAGCATTGGCCCCGGGGGGCATAGCCTTGGTGATGGATCGCCATCGAATGCGTGATCTAATTTTTGATATGAAACTATAAGTTTTACAATTTTTTCATCTTTGCGAAGATCATCAGGTGAGCGATTCAGTGCCACATTTTGAATACTCAATATATATTGTAGTGTATTTTGCACTAATAAATAATAAAACATACAGCGATGAAAAAACTGAACGTGTGAACATCACTACTATCAAGGCGCCGACTTATAAACCTGCTCTCTTTTTAGTAAAGTCGGCTTGGAAAGCTTGATTAGGACAACCTCAGAAAGCGCAGAAATAATCGCCTTTTCATCGTTTATTAGAGGTTAATACGGTTGATCAAAAATCCGTTAAAAACTTACAATTACACGAAGAAGTATGATTTAAAACATACACGAATCGAGGTGTTTGTTTATCTTTCTATGCAGTGTAAAGTCACGTTATATGCTTGTTATATATGCCCCGCCGTCCGTCCGTACGAAAACAGTTTTGCATTCGAGTTTTTTCTGAAGTCAATTTCTCAGACAGCTTTCAAACTTTACATAGCTGTGTATCTATACATGACCGCTCTATGTTTTAACCGAAATTATTTCACCTATACTTTCGCACTTCATTCATTTATATAAAAGCTGTTCAAGTTTTAAATTCAAGTTTTTGGTTAATTTCGCAGACATAAACAAACAAAACCTTTGTAGCTTTTACCCTTCATACACTTACATGCTAGCACCACGTTCCTATCGAATGTACGGCAATATAATTGACCTTCGCCTACTGTTTGCCATTTTATTTTTTAAAGGGACACATGGCAATCTTGAGTTGTATTCAGATATTAAAATTTCCTCCTCGATTTGTGTGTGTGTGTGTGTATTTCTAAGGATTATAGTCCCTCCACCTACGACAGGCGTCCTACCCGACGATTATAGGCACAATGTCTGGACTTTATTTGCTCCTCGATTTAATTATCCTGCGTCATTTTAACTTTAAAACTGCTTGCATATAATTAAATAAAAACTTGAGATATTCAATTTCGTCACTATTTTATCAAGTTTTTAAATTTATTATTGGTGCAGTATTATAAAAAGTTAGTAATATGTAACAACAATTTGCCGTAAACTATTCTAATAATTAATATTAATGATTGAACAAATGCAAGTTAAGAGAAAAACTAACGGGACGCCGTGATTTTTTAAAAAATCAAGATTGCCGTGTGTCCCTTTAATTTACATGATATCCAAGTTTTTGATTAAGTTCATTACTCGGGTACCAATTCAAACTTCATGTACTTGTACTTAAAGCTATTCATGGCAGTAGCACGTTTCCACGAAGAGTAGGTCGATACGAATGGCTTGCGCTTACCTTTTGCACTTTGTTAATTTATCTTAAAAGGGACACACTGCAATCTTGATATTTATTTTTTAAACTCGCGGCGTCCGATAAGTTTTTCTACATAACTTGCATTTATTCAATCATAGCAATTAATTAATAGTATAAAGCAAATTGTTTTTCGCATATTGTTACCTGCTGCTAATATTGCATCGATAATATATTTAAAGGGACACTGTCCGTAAGTAAGCAGATATTGAGCATAACCAAATAACTGGCTGACTTTTATTCAGTGAAATGTATACATGAAAACATGAGGATAGACCCTAAGAAGTCTGTAGGAATACATTCGTGAGTTTGAAAAAAAAAAGTTTTAATTATTATATGTAAATAAAGTGGGACCCACAATATTTACCTTTTTCCGCGATCACGTGACTTCCATTAGCGCATTATGTTATGATCACAGTATGTATTGCGAGATATGTACATCCCGCTTAGCTCAGTTGGGAGCGTTGCCGACTACTTTACGCTCACGCACACTATTATTACGGTGTGTAATTTTAATTTGGGCTGCGAGTTCAATCGCACAAAGCGGATTTACTTTTTTTTGTACCGCGATTGAATTCCGTTAAACAATCTTGCTTTTATTTAGTAAATATTCAATAATGTTTAGTGTGTAATGTTTGCGAACATAATTAGTGTGTGTTTTATAAGCTAAAAGTTACGGACAGTGTCCCTTTAAATCTATGGTAGAATAACGACTTCAAATTGAAAACAGAAACTTTTATTTAATTATATGCAAGCATATTTAAAGAAAAATGATACTGGATTAATTAATAAAGACGCGAAAAATAATTCTTGATAAACATTTCAATATTTCCGTGGTTCCTTTAAGTGTTACATTGACGGTTTTGGTTAAGCCTATTTCGCAGAAAAAATGCACTGAAAACTGCGGTTGAAGCCATACAACTTTACACTAATATATTTGTGTAAACCCGAATGTATTTAGCTTAACACTAATACATTTAGCTTTACAATAATATATTTAAACCTTTGGTCGAATAATGGAGAAAACTTAAACAAGCAATTCAAATTATACTTTTTATATGCGAGAAGATTTATAATAAAAATAAAAATGAAAATGATAATGGATAATAAACTGAGGTGTTAATTGCAATTCTTGTTAATATAGTGTACCATTGAAGGATTGTCTTCTTGTCACATATGGTAGAGGGAATATAAACCTTAGAACTGCACACAAACAATTTCTTGCTAAATACTTCAAGATTGAGCACGGTGTGTCCCTTTAAAATCAGGAAACACAGATTAATGCTTTACTACCTAGTTTTAAGGTATGTGTGTGTGTGCGCGCGTGTGTGCGTGCGTGCGTGTGAGCGTGCGTGCGTGTGCGTCTGTGTGTGAGAGGCAGATGGTGTGGTTTTGCGGTGGGGTCCACACTTGAGATATATCTCATATATCCATATAATTAATGAAAATACCGGATATCAATGATTAAGACAAATAGCACTATTCCCCTTTATCCCTTATATGATACTATTGCCCTTATACGGCGTATGTAATGTTCATATATTTCATAAATACTCATTCGTGCTCCGACCATTAACTAAATATGATTTATTTATATTAATTGTCCCGATCGCAAATCGATAAATAGTTTCCAGCATATTAAATAATTTATTTACGAATCTAATCAATTATTTATATGAAACTGTGGTATTGGTCGCCTTTCTATTTCTATACAAGCTTCATAAATACCGACACAAGTTCATCATATATGCCGCGCAACGTACTACGTAAACACAAATTATGTTTTTTCTTTATACATGTATTTGTTTGATACTCTCTCTCTCTCTCTGTATCTCTCTGTCTCACTGTCTCTCTTTCTCTCTCTCTCTCTTTCTCTCTCTCTCTCTATTCGACCGTTCATGTCGGGATAAATAACAAAAAAAGAGCGAAAAAAAAAGAGATACATGAGATTTAAGTGAGAAAAAAGACAAATATAGTGAGGACAATTAGGTCCTAACATATATTATATGAGGACATTTTCTCTCACATGTCCTTACATGTTCTCTCTTTCGTGTCCTCACACGATCTAACCCCCTACATGTCCCAATCTCAAATTAGCTATCATTTAAACGACAGTAGGTGTGAGGACAGAAAGTGTGTCCTCACACTCTCATGTGTGTCCTCACTGGCCAGGACTTTGACTTATATAGTGTCCTAGCATGAAAGGATGTGTCATACCTCTTTCTAGGATGTGTCATGTCTCTTTCTAGGATGTGTCATGTCTCTTTCTCTCTCACTCTCTTTCTTTTTCTCTCATATTTAAAAATGACATCGATTATTATTTTTTAAATGGAATGTTAAATTACGTGAAACGAATAAAATCAATGATTTAACAGGTTGCATCAAAGGGTTTACAGCATTACTGTTTGACAATTAAGACGTGACACCTGTGATCATGGGAATACCACACCACTGTCATATATTATTCAACGAAGGAGCACCTGCATGAATTAAGTCTACCGCATTCTGAAATTTATTAGGAACAGAACAGATTATTAGGTTTATTGATAGACTACATGTGAACATAATTATCTTTATTGAAAATGACAAGTTCTTCTATTTTAGTGCGTACAAGTATATATATGGAAACAATATTTCTCTCTGTTTTTATTTGGAAGCATTTTCGACATAATGCTGATGATGTTAGAGTCCCACCGGATACATTTCGCACCAAGGGTACATTACTGTACATATTTATTGTGTAATATATTTAATGTCCCTAGACTGCTACACAGTGTTTAAATATAAACGACTTTAGAAGTCCGCCATTATGTTTTCTTGCTTAAGCCATTTCCACAGTTTATAGATATCCCGCCACCTTACTTTCTTTATGTAAGTAACGCGTCTGCATTATCTACATAATATTGTAAAATATTGAGTGAAATCCCAATACATGTATATCTTTTTATAGAACGTAGATCAGACGTTTGGCCACGATCGTGGTTGGAATGCGCTTTATTTAGCCGTTATTTACGGCAAAGCGTTATTTACGGCAAAAAAATCGGTGTTTGACTGTCGTATAATATGACTAGATAGAGCCAGTGTGGCAGCACTTTAAAGTTAGGCATTGAGCTAGACGCCGTCGTGGTATGACTGAAATACTGTCAACAGCGACGTTTATGGCAAGCCAATTGTCCAATAATTACGTGAACCAACCCAGTTCACGGTCGAAAAACTAGGATTAACGATCAAGAAACTAGGTTTTTCGAACGTAAAACCAGGTTTATCGAATACTAACTTATATTTTCGAGCGAAAACATAGGATAACGGAACTAGGTTTCTCGAATGAACTAAGAATTTCGGTCGTTATCCTAAGTTCACGAGCGTGAACCTATGTTTACGGGCGTGAACCTGGGTTCACGAACGTGAACCATAGTTTACGAACGTGAACCTATGTTTACGACCGTGAACTTGGGTTTACGACCGTGAACATGGGTTTACGGCCGTGAACGTAGGTTCACGCTCGTGAACATAGGATAACGACCGAAAGTCATAGATTTGTTCGAGAAACCTAGTTTATCGAACGTAAACATAGGTTCACGTTCGTAAACTATGGTTCACGTTCGTAAACCCAAGTTCACGATCGTAAACATAGGTTCACGTTCGTAAACTATGGTTCACGGTCGTGAACCTAGGTGCACGTCCGTAAACTATGGTTCACGGTCGTAAACCTAGGTTCACGTCCGTAAACTATGGTTAACGATCGTAAACCTAGGTTCACGCTCGTAAACTATAGTTCACGTTCGTAAACTATGGTTCACGGTCGTGATTGTCTATGCTCGTAAATCATAGATACTGGCCCGAAAGCATAGTTACAAGTCGATAAACCCGGATTTACGAACGTGAACCTATGTTTGCGAGCGTAAACCTATGTTAACGAGCATAAACCATAGTTTACGAGCGTAAACTATAGTTCACGGTTGTAAACATAGGTTTACGTCCGTAAACTATGGTTCACGCTCGTAAACATAGGTTCATGTTCGTAAACTATGGTTCACGGTCGTAAACTATGGTTCACGGTCGTAAACATAGGTTCACGGTCGTGAACCCATGTTCACGCCCGAAATTCATAGCTGTTTTGATAATCCTAGTATATCGACCGTAATCCATGGTTTACGTTCGATAAACTAGGTTTCTCGATTGAACTATGAATTTCGGTCGTTATCCTATGTTTACGAGCGTGAACCGGGGTTCACGAGCGTGAACCGGGGTTCACGAGCGTGAACCATAGTTTACGAATGTAAACCTATGTTTACGAGCGTAAACCTACGTTAAAGAGCGTGAACTATGGTTTACCGAAGTTATCCTATGTTTTCGCTCGAAAGTATAGGTTAACATGCTTTTACGTTCGAAAAACCTAGTTTATCGATCGGTAATCCTAGTTTTTCGACCGTAAACCTGGATTCACGTAATTATTGGACAATTGGCTTGCCATAGACGTTACATACACATTCTTGCTAGATCTGCTCCCAACAGTCGCTTACGTGATATGTATTAATGTCAGCCTACGACGGGATGCTTAGTATGGAGAACAACTGCTGTAGGTCTAAATGTGGGTGTTCTTTAGAACAACTGCAATATGAAGCTGCGCGTATTGTTACCGGTTTGACTCGATCCGTATCTATTAACAAATTAATCGTCGGAATTGGATGGCTTTCGCTAGCGGACAGACGAACATTTCAGAAACGTATAACTGTATTTAAAGCTAAAAATAAAATGTTTCCTGAGAGTGTAAATAACTTGTTTCCTCCGTTTGTTAGAGATATTAATAATTATATCTTGAGGAACTCCGATGAAGTCCTACGTAACACCGATAAGGATAACTGAGTTATTTTCCAAATCAGTTATCCCTTCGTCATTAAGTCTTTGGTATAATCTACCTACACATGTTCGCGAATTAGTATCTTTAAAGGCATTTAAATGTCTCCTTAACACAATGTTTAAGCGTCCCACTGTCCCGTCGAGACAAAGACAAAGAAGATGCTGCACATTTTCTTTTTAAATGTTGTCGATTTATTGAACAGAGAGGCGTAGCCTGGTTATATCAACCAGACTGTTCCATCCGTTGAACGTTGACAAATTGTGTATTGGCAATACAGATTTTAGTGATAAAGAAAATGAAATTGTTTTTCTAGCTGTGCAAACATATATAAAAGACACCAGTCGTTTTAACCAGTATATTAAAACAACTCAGCAGTGTGTTCGGACTGACCCAATGTACTCTTATTAAAACATATTCTGTCTTCTTCTCCTCCTTCTTTTCTTTTTTTTCTTTTCTTTTCTTTCACCCAACTATCGTGACAACTGTTTACGTCTACATTTGTAAACTTTAGTTCATTTATTTTCTGTATTCATTGCTACTTAATATGTTTACTATAGCCATAACATTACAATTGTTCTTTGTAATTTGAATTGTATTGGGAAGGGCCGTAACTAATGTTGTAAGAACTTGTGGCCCGACCCATTTGCATACTTTGTTTTAAAAAAAAATGCAATAAAATAGGTTTAAACCAACGGAACTTTTGAATGTCATACCCGTCGAAATGTTCTGTGATTGATTTTTATTTAGAAAACAATGCAGAATACGTCCTAATGAGATGAATCAAATTTACGTTTGACTGGTCGATACAATGCTGATGACTTTAAAAGCCTAAGGTCGACATTTTCTATCTCAATTTTATGAACATTTAAACTTCCATTCGATTAAAACGTGATCTCTCAGTGGTTTGATCTGCGAATCGATCTTGACATTTTGTTTGCCGGAAGGCAACAGGACAGAAAAAAGTGCACTGTTGATATATATATAATTATACATGTATGTATACTACTGGTCGTGATGTCGAAAGCAGACCTCGTGGAAGCTGATGATATAATTCGATTCGAGGTAAATAGGATCAACATTGCGCACTGTAAGCTGTTACATCAAGGCAATACAGAGCCTGAGTAATTGCCTCCAAAGCAAGACGCTCTAGAAAAGCATATTACGAAGCTAAGGTATGGAGACTATCTCTATATGTATCTCTATACTGCGTTCGTTCCTGTCTGAACATCATAGCAGGTGCCGGGTGGTGGCATTATAAATTTGGTATCAGTCCAGTAACACAAAAGATATATAAAAAACTTTACTGACTGAGTCACCATTAACACTATTTACAAGAAGTATTATCAACACTAACAGCACCAACACTAACCGTCGTGTCTTTGACTGAACTGGTGCTTATATTTGTGACTTAATCCCATGCACAGTTGTCATGACAACTGTAGTTGAGGTGTGTGTGTGTGTGTGTGTGTGTGTTTGTGTATGTTGGTGGGTGGGTGTGTGTGTGTGTGTGTGTGGGGGGGGGGGGGTTTGAATTGAATTATATTGGGGGTTTAAGGCGCACCAACACATGAAAGGTTATATGGCGCCTAACAGGAATGAACATGCCAGGCTCATTCTCCATGTACATCGAGATAAAATATGGAGAACGGGCCTAGAACCTTCTCACCATGAACTGCAGAGTTGCTGCAAGTTCTATTGTAGTAGCCGGGATAATATACTGTTCTTTATTTATGGAGACTAAACCTGTAAGAATTTTACAGAAAAGTTCTAGCTTGGGTCCGTCGGGTTTCTAATGTTGACCATTCTAGCATTTCTTCAACGTGACTTGAATTGCGCCATCGTCTACACGACCATCTTGAACATTTTCTAACCTGTAAATATCGTTTTGATGATAGGGGTTCCATATAGGTGACGCGTATTCTAACTGAGGCCGGACCAGAGTATTATAGGCAACCACTTTTGTTTTTTTTGGAGCTAGTGCCAAATTGCGTCTTAGAAAACCTAGGGTCTTGTTGCCTTATTTGAGATATTTTGTATATGAGTGCCCCAGTCTAAATTATCTGAAATGGTAACCCCTAAGTATTTAGCAGAAGTAACACTTTCCAATGTGTGGCCATGGAGAGTGTAGCCGTGTATAATTTGCCGGTCTACCTGGTGCCTGGTTACTCTAATGGAATGGCATTTAGAAACATAAAACGCCATGAGCCAATCCTGCTCCCAAAGAGATAGCTTGTCAAGGTCTTCTTGCGGTTGGACATACGTGGAAAAGCGATGTTGTAGCCAAACTATTCAAGCCAGTAAAGACAACTCTTGATCTGCAGTATATATATGTTCTGAATTCAAAAGTTTAACCACCTGTCTATACATTACGTGAAGTAGTCAAGAAGTAAAATTGTGATTATTTTGTCCCGTCAGTATACAGTAATCATGTAATCATAAAATATGTTTTTAACGTGTGGTAGACCAGGTTACAGTTACCTTTCTTGGAGAGCAATGAACCCCTTGATGAGATCTTGTAATCACAAAATTTAACTATGTTTAGTGTTGGCCACGAGTGCTATAGTTACACAAGGTAATCATTGTTGACGTATGTCAATATTATGAGTTGGATACCCCATACTGACGTCATTTCGAATTTTTCAAATTCATCACTGATATTCGGCAGGTGCGCTCCAGATTTTTCAGGACTTCATCCGCGGTGCGGTAATTCGGTGTGCATAATCCTAATACATTTAGGGATTCACGAACCTTTGGAGACCCTTTTAAAAGTACATATAAATATAAAACACACATTTGAGGAAAGTTTGGTGCTTTTGTCCAGCGTGTCTAGATTGGGTCCTAAAATCTGGGTTTTGGTCCCTAGCTATATTATGCAAATGACCTGACCGGACTATTTTTCTCGCCAAACACGAGAGATGATACTAGTATCGATCGAGGGCGAGAATGTTGGATACCCATCTTGTGGACTAGTTTGCACGTTTAATTTGAAGGACTTTATTTTCTCACTTATCATGTTTTCCCGTGCTCCACGTTGGACGCATGTTGAACGTGGCTATTTACTATATAAGCTCAACTTGTCTTACAATCTGGGCAGTCAGCTAATTCCGATATGGAAAGCAACTCTGCCAGGGTAATTGTATTGACTACATTATATAGCATTTAGCATTTTGTAGTTGTAGACTTTTATCTTATCATTTAGCTGTCGTATCTAGCTGGAAATAAGCTTAGAACCTGAAGGTATTCAGAGATAGCCAGTATACGAACCATGACCACATCTCTGAGTGCAGGCGCATCCTAGTAATAAGGGCGCCTACAAATGTATGAGTGTATATCTAATTGATTTTCAATTAGCCTGCCCATTCTCCCCAAACATGGCGTCATAATGTGACGTCATTAACGTGACGTTACGCTCAAATCGGAAGTGACGTCAATAGGTGTAAGTTGAAGTATCAAGGCGTCAGATTGTTGATATTACGAACAAAAGGCCTACTACAATGGATTCACTCGTGTGTAACGAAATCGGTGAGCTTGAACAAATGGCTGAAGTAAACGATGTCTTAACTACGACATTCAAAGATCTGTCTGTCGAAAAATGTGATCTTGCAGAAGGTGAAGTCGTTGTTTGTGAAGACATGGAATATCAGCGTTCCAACAATGCAAAGTCAACTCCGCGTGATGAATCCGTGTTTGACATAAGAAGCACCGAACAATCGACTGACAGTTCCATCTCAACTGAATACCGAGAAACTGAAACTCAGGCAACTGAGCCAAAGGAAACTGAACCACAAAATCTGCATGGCCAGGTAAATGCGGCGTTTGAAAATGAAAGTGATGTGGATGATGGGTCCTGTCAAGCTCAAAGTAATGATGATCCTTTAGAAAACAAGCAAATGGAGAAGGTAAATGTTTAAAACATAAACGATTGATTAAGAATAAGATGTGAACATGTTACCGTCTTAAAATGCACGAACATAAGTTTTAAGATAGAAGGCCATCCACTGCTCTTTCATTTTTCATTGGATATCATCTTTACCAAACTTGGTCAGTCTTAATATCGATGAAAGCTCGGACGAGTTCGAAACGAACATCGGACAATAAACATCAGAGTCATGGCCCCTTGCTTTAATGAGAAATGCTCTATTTTGCCTTGTTAACAATCTAGCACCTTCATAACACTAGCACCTTCATTTTGCATTTGATATTTAACAAACTTGACCAGAATCAGAATCTTAATATCAATAAAACTTTTAAAAGCTCGGACGAGTTTGAAAAACACTAATATCGGTTATATCTTTATTTCATGAAAACATGCTATAGTTTGCATTGTCAACATCGATGAAAGCTCGTACAAGTTGTGGGTTCGAATCCCACTTGGAGCTCAACAACTTGTGATGTAAAAGTATCGATTTTTACGGATGGCGGGAGGTATACAGTACTGGTTATACTGTGGTCAGCATCGACTACAAACAATCCACCTTCATATATGGCCTAAAATGGGCTAAAATGACGTAAAACTACATTCAAACAAAATAGTGAGCTTCGGCCGGCAATGGGAACCGGAGCCCACAAGATACGTGCTTGTTGAATAATATCTACAATATCAAACTATATATCACATAACATGTGGTGTGGCAGTGTAATAACACCATTCAATATTTTCGATATTCCACTAGTGGCACAACACAACGTTAATGACGTCATGGACGTCACGTTAATGTAAGTTTTCTGACGTAATGTGACGTTATAAGTTATGTAATAAATAGAGTCTAACATTCGTTCTCATTCATTAGTAAACTCGTTAGCAAAAATGATATTATGCTCGGCAAGAGCCTCGCATTACTCGTTTAATAAATTCATTTATCAATGAGTACTCATGTAAGATCCTCTATATATTAAAACCAACTTTCTCACTTTAATATTTCGTAAGCAGTTTTTAATCGAATATATGCATTTGCATGATTATTTACCAGCTTCAAGAGGCGATTGGTGATATGGAAAATTCGCCGTCGACCAGCGAAACGGCTGCAAAGGATAACCCCGAGATAAGTCAGCAGTTAAATGACAACAAAGAAGCAGAAGTAAGTTAGTAGAAGGCTGACCATAAAAAGCTGTTGGTTTGCTGTAACCCTACCTACCGAAGAAAGGGTCCTATCCAAAAATGTGTATAGCAATGTTATATCATATTTCCATAATGTCCTTATACTTACCTATCTATGTAGCAATCGATTAAACTTTACAACCGATCATCGGTTACAATCGGTTACATGTAACGTATTAATCATCGGTTATAATTGGTCAGTCTTAATATAAGTATAACACACAGGTGCATGTTAATCTCTGTTTCAGGCCTGAAACTGTTTACTAATTTCATTCAAGGTCTTTATCATGACACCGCGTATCATGCAACGTGGAAACGTGGCTCCATCGTAAATGGGGTGTCTACTTTAGAATTTGCAGCAACTCTGCAGTTCCGCAGGCAAGCAGGTTCTAAGCCCATTCTCCATATTTATCTCGATGTAAATGGAGGATGAGTCTAGCACGTTCATTCCTGTTAGGCTCCATATAACCGTTTATGTGGTGCTGCGCCTCAAACCCAATTCAATTCAATTCGTTTCTTAAATGTATCTTGATTTCGTTTATTACATGGTATATTATAGTTCGTTTCTTTTATATGTTATTATGTTTCGTTTGATGTATGTTTCTTGACGTCGTATTATCATGTATGCAATACACGTATCTTGATTTCGTTTCTGACATGCATTCTTGAAAGTTTGTTGCTTTTAAAATAATTTGAAAGTAAATAATTCAAGATTGCTGTGTTCCTTTATTTATTTTTTTAAAAAGTTTCCAGTCCTTTCACGGAAGTTTGAACCATTTCCATCCTTTCACTAACCGAACGCCTTAGACCTTTGCGCCTTGCGCCTTGAGATCAAATAACCGCTACAATGAAAACATAAATTTGGGCAATTGTGTACCGAAACATTAATTTCGCTGATGTCCATAAATAATTAGAAAAATACAACCCTAATGAAACTGCCTCGACTACTTCGCATGTTCTGTATTAAAAGGGATGATGCACTAATTTAAAACAAGATTTTAAATTTTATTTTTAAAGGGTTCTGAAAAACTTAAAAAAAATAATTATAAAAAATGCCACGAAAAAGTAAGAATATATGACCATCTTAGAAGGATGACGTAATCACGTGTTTTTTTACCCAAAATATTCGGCGAAATTCGGCCTTATTCCCCACCCCACCCCGACGTTCCTAAACCAACTGTGTTTCAGTCAAAAGTAACCAATGATTGTTTAGTTAATATATACCTTAAGTTATATTTTTATACGGTTATTACTTATATAATACTTGTTATTTGGGTATGTAAAATGCGAGAGAAACTGATGAAATATGAATACTTCTTGAGAAAATAATCTTTCAAACGAGACAGCGAATGCGAGCATATTGAGGATAGGATAAATTCCATCTAATAGGCTATAGTAACATATCATGAAACTACATTTGGCGTCGTATTTGAAAGACTAGGCACTATAACGGGGTTTATCACATAACATGCGGTCACGGTGTGGGAGTGTAACAACCATTTTGGAAAGGACCTTAACTGATGTTGTGATAACTCCAATCCATTTGTAAATGTTATTTATTATTGTAATTTTTATATCACATGTATAAATTTATGTAAATAACATCAAGCAATAAAATATTATTAAATAAATAAATAAATAACAACACCATTCAATATTTTCGATAATTCACTAGTGCCAGTGGTATAACATAACGTTAATGACGTCACGGACGTCATGTTAATGTACGTATTATGACGTATTTTTGCCAACTCGTTTAATATATTCAATGATGACTGAGCACTCATGTAAGATCCTCTATTTCTTCTGTTTCCGTTTCCAGATTGGTGATCAAACGAAACTTGGGTACGCCGGAAGTTCATGCACGGAGTCGCCAGGTATGGCAAGCCAAGATGGCGACGACGAAGAATCTATCGAGTACAAAGAATCTGCCGGCGGCGAGCGCGTAGCCAGCATTGAGGCGGAATACATAGAGGTATTTGCATAAGTTGTTGATGTCTTACAGTGCGAATAATTTATCTGAGCAATATGATTATACTGAATACTACGGAATCCTGTTAAGGCCATCGCGATCTCGCGTTTTCAATTTCGCGAGATTGCGAAATAAATTTCGCATTCTCGTCCTATTCTACTTGAAAAAACCCGCGAAGTTTGCAAGCCAAACATCGTGCAAACCTCGCGATTTTATCACGTTTTCATTTGTACGAGATTGCTAGAATGAGAAATAAATCTCGCATTCTCACCGTATTCTACAACGGAAAAAATCGCGAGATTTGCAATCAAACTTCGTGCAAACCTCGCGTTTTATTTCAATGTAGAATAGGACGAGAATGTATGACTGAATGCGAAATTAATTTCTCAATCTCGCGAAATTGAAAACGCGATGGCACTAACAGGATTCCGTAGAATACTGATGCATGAATACTGAACAAAATAAATTTAGCACATAACACGTATATCAGGTCCATAGACAAGATACGCAGCCATTTATGTTCGGGGTAAATGATAAAATGACATGACATTTAATAATGCTACAAAGTCATTTGTAAACAAATTCGCTGATAAAATTAAAGCAAATATGTTGGGAACATAATTTTATAGATTATCATAAAACTTTCTCATTTCGATAAAAATTGAAGTATTAGTTAGAGGCTATGAAGTGAAATTTTAACAATTAAGAAACCCTAAAGAAAGGAGCGCAGCGACTCTCCGGGGTTTCTTAATTGTTAAAATTACACTTCTTAGCCTCTAACTGACTTAGTGTTTGCCCTACTTTTCCCCCACGTTTCTACGAAACCACGCCGTTCGCGGTTCTATTAAATCCGCTTCCTTGTGTCCAAACAAGCGCGTGCCATTTAGTAAGCGATTACTTAATGATTGAATGGTTAAAATTGGTGATCGTTAGAAATTTACATGAATAAGTTCGCCATTTCTTTAAAATTCCTCGCCGTCTGATTGGAGGAAAAAGTAGGGCAAACACTAAGTAATTTTAAAATTAAGAAATTTGAAACGTGTTTTTCCTTTCTGAGAATAACAATGTTTTGTGAACACATTTGAGCGTTTTTCAAACAATGAAAGAATGGGCAACTGTTGACAATGCCAAACATTACATTAATTTGTTCATAGCAATACGTTTGTATTCCAACCTTATCTTGATAATAGAAATGTGTATAAATTGTGTCAATCACTTACAAAGTTGCGAGTTTCATCTCACAGATTAAAAATCGAATCTGGCAGATGGGTTAAACCTAATAGAATACCTATAAACGAGAGAACTTGTGATCTATGCAACATGTTAGAAGATGAGTTTCATTTCGTATTACAGTGTGACAGATATACAGATTTAAGGAAACAATATATACCCAAGTATTTCTACCGACGACCTAACATGGTTAAGTTTATAGAACTCATAAATTCAAATAATAAAGGATATATTCGTAAACTCTCCATATTTATCTGTAAAGCGTTTCAATTAAGAAATGAGATGCTATTTAGAAATTAAATTGTGGATATGTTCCTGTATAACATGTTGAGTATAGTTAACTTATATTAATATAAATATGTGTATGTATAAATATTCTTATGTTAACTTGTGTTAATGTACAAATAATCATGCAAATTTATAAACACCTTCTCGTCAACGCACAGGAAATGTGTACATGTATATGCAAAGTATTTCATTGTGATCACATACTATTGTCTTATATGTACCAACTGCACTGTAACCATGTATTACTCTGTATTTGTATCCGCATGGGCTTTATAGCCTATTCATGTATTGGAATTTTGAAATAAAATTATCTATCTATCTATAACGAAGTAAATGGTTTTTATTATATGGAAGGTAATTCTGATACTTCGCTTATAAAAGAATAAAATAACATAATGTGTTGAAAATCACATCCTTACTTAGCATTTCTAAGACTTTCAAACAATTATATCAATGTCCATAAAAGTTTCATTTATGTCCATAAAAGGTCGTGCTAGGTATTAGTTAGTGTTTGCCCTACTTTTTCCTCCAATCAGACGGTGAGGAATTTTAAAAAATGGCGAACTTATTCATGTAAATTTCTAACGATCACCAATTTTAACCATTTAATCATTAAGTAATCGCTTACTAAATGGCACGCGCTTGTTTGGACACAAGAAAGGGGAATTAGTAGAAGCGCGAGCGTGTTAAGAGGCGTGGTTTCGTAGAAGCGCGGGGAAAAACGTAGGGCAAAACTAAGTCAGTTAGAGGCTAAGAAGTGAACTTTTAACAAATTAAGAAACCCCGGTCAGTGGCTGCGCTCCATCCCTTAGGGTTTCTTAATTGTTAAAATGTTACTTTATAGCCTTTAACTAATACTTAAACCCAGTAACATGGTTTGCTCCCCTTTAATGGGAAATGGTCACATACCACTATTGTTTTGGGGCTACTGATTGGCTGAAAAAAGTATAGGGTGTATTAGGGTATAGGTGTGAAAGCGCTAATTATTTTTCCATAGGCCACAATGTAAAAATGAGAACTTCTGCTGACTTCTTGCAACTTCAAATAAAGTATGGATAATGTAGCACTGTTATTTTCATGAAGTCCTACCTCTGTCCTTTTGAAAAATCACCAGAAACCATGGGGTCACAAGACATGTAAGAGAACCCCATCATGTTGACAACCGCAAGTCAAGGTCACAGCTGTTTCTTGCAGAGCTGCTCTCAATGTTTGTATCATGTGGCCCTGCATTCGAATTCTGCAACATTTTAAAAAAATAACCCATCAGAAGTCATAAATAAGCTTCTAATATATATAGCAACAAAATACAGCAACAATTTGCCAACCTTTTTCCACATAAAGTGTTTTTTATCAACAAAAAAGGGGAACTACTTTTAGTAATAGGGACTACATTCGACTACACCTCGGAGATATTTATGTTAATTAGTGGTAGTAAACCTATATCTTTTTCGAAAGAGCTATTTTTTGATTGGGTAGAATTGCCTTAATCATAACTGATGTACATAAAATGTCAAAATAATATGTGTAGGTGATAAAAAAAAAACACAACTGTATTTGTTCTTGCGTCTGGGCTATTTTATTGAGAAAATTGCAGGTATAGTAAATTGTCAGAAATTCACATTTATTTGGTGCGAGCCCGACGGTCAGCACCTTCATCAAACCGAAAGTAGGTGAAAGCATTACAAAAATCTCAGTTATTTTCACTTTTTTAAGTGTGTCTAGGATAGTTCTTGAACATAAAGTAGCCTAAAAGGTTCTCTTGGGTATGTAAAATGTGTTTAAGGGCCAAAAGGCTATAATGTAACCCTATGTAAAATGCAATAGTGGTATATGACCAAATGCAGAGTTGTATATTTTCAACTTCCTGTGAGCAAATTACTTTGAAAAAGCACGGAAAGCAGTTCAGGTATATAGGCTGGGGCCAGATTAAAGTTATTTCTTTGTTTATCATTGCTATATTGAATATTGTCTATGTTATAGCTAAACAAAAGTGGAGTGCGTATTCAGTGGTAGAGCGCCGAACTCTAGATCGAGAGGTCGTGGGTTCGATCCTCTCCGTGGCCACGTTATTTATCATTGAGCAAGATAATTAATCCACATTGCTTAGTACTGCTTCTACCCAGGAAGCCATCGAGAGTGATTAATCTAAGTTGCAAGAACTTCTTTCGCAATCGATGTAAAACAAATATGTTTAAACGAACACAAACAAAATAAGTTAATAATTTAGCTGTACTAAATACAAAACTTTTTCTGATAATTCTTTATTGTTTTGGAACAAAACTAAAACTAAAACACAATTAATGAAAAACCTGCTTTATATGTTTACTTCATACGAAAGCTTTATTGAGCGGGCCTCGTCATCTGATATTTAATTGAATAACACAATTTGCTCATGCAATGTATGTCTAACAGTGATTTACAGTAAGGGTTCATATTATTGGGTATGCAAATTATTACTCTTGAACATGCAGAGTTGTAATATCCAACTTCCTGTGAGCAAGTTGTGCTAAAAGCTAAAGAGATTTTAAAGGGACATAACCTTTTTAAGTAGTTACCGAACTGGGCTATATATTTAACCCTGGACACATCTACTGACTTAGCAGGGTTGCAGTTTTGTACGCAGTACATGCGACTCTATACCCATTGATGTGAGCGATGAATAACGCTATTTGTGTTTTACCATTCTGATAGATGAAGGTATACCTGTTAGGCTTTGACTTCGAGAAGCCATGCAGATACGCAGTCTTTTACCCTTATTTAAATTTGCAGCGACTTGTTAAAGGCCCATTATTTCCCAGCTAAGTATCTGTTAAAATCATGCAGAGTTCCCCATTTTTAGCTCTACTGGCCGAAGGCCAGCAGAGCTTATGGGATGGCGAGTTGTCCGTCGTCCGTCCGTCCGTCGTCCGTCGTCCGTCGTTAACTTTTGTCTTGTTACCACAATAGGGCCTTCATTTTTCATCCGATCTTTACCAAACTTTAACAGGTTGTTAATATCAATGAAAGCTCGGACAAGTTCGAAAACCAGCCAGATCGGAATAATTTCAACGGAGTTATGGCCCTTGTTATGCTGAAAAATGCCATATTAAGCCTTGTGACCACTCTAGCACCTTCATTTTTAATTTGATCTTTACCAAACTTGCACAGATTGTTAATATCAATAAAAGCTCGGACAAGTTCGAAAACCAGCCAGATCGGAATAATTTCAACGGAGTTATGGCCCTTGTTTTGCTGAAAAATGCCATATTAAGCCTTGTGACCACTCTAGCACCTTCATTTATTATTTGATCTTTACCAAACTTGCACAGATTGTTAATATTAATGAAAGCTCGGACAATTTCGAAAACCAGCCAGATCGGAATAATTTCACCGGAGTTATGGCCCTTGTTTTTTCTGAAAATTTCCATTTTCTGCCTTGTGAACGCTCTAGCACCTTCATTTATTATTTGATCGTTACCAAACTTGCAGAGATTGTTAATACCAAATATAGCTTGAACAAGTTCGAAAATCAGCTGAATTGGGTCATTAACACCAGAGTTATGGCCCTTGTTTTTTCTGAAAAATGGCATTTTCTGCCTTGTGAACACTCTAGCACCTTCATTTTTTATTTGATCTTTACCAAACTTGCACAGATTGTTAATATCAATGAAAGCTCGGACAAGTTCGAAAACCAGCCAGATCGGAATAATTTCAACGGAGTTATGGCCCTTGTTTTGCTGAAAAATGCCATATTAAGCCTTGTGACCACTCTAGCACCTTCATTTATTATTTGATCTTTACCAAACTTGCACAGATTGTTAATATTAATGAAAGCTCGGACAAGTTCGAAAACCAGCCAGATCGGAATAATTTCACCGGAGTTATGGCCCTTGTTTTTTCTGAAAATTTCCATTTCTGCCTTGTGAACGCTCTAGCACCTTCATTTATTATTTGATCCTTACCAAACTTGCAGAGATTGTTAATACCAATTATAGCTTGAACAAGTTCGAAAATCAGCTGAATTGGGTCATTACCACCAGAGTTATGGCCCTTGTTTTTTCTGAAAAATGGCATTTTCTGCCTTGTGAACACTCTAGCACCTTCATTTATTATTTGATCTTTACCAAACTTGCACAGATTGTTAATTTCAATGAAAGCTCGAACAAGTTTGAAAACCAGCTAAATCGAATCATTAACACCGGAGTTATGGCCCTTGTTTTTTCTGAGAAAAGCTATTTCCTACCTTGTGAACACTCTAGGGCCTTCAATATTAATCGAATCTTTACTTAACTTTGCCAGTGTCTTTATATCAATGAAAGCTTGAACAAGTTCAAAAACCGGCAAGATCGAAATAATTTCAACGGAGTTATGGCCCTTGTTTTGCTGGAAAATGCCATATTAAGCCTTGTGAACACTCTAGGACCTTCATTTATTATTTGATCTTTACCAAACTTGCACAGATTGTTAATATCAATGAAAGCTCGGACAAGTTCGAAAACCAGTCACAGAGGAGTTATGGCTCTTGATTTAGTTAAAAATAATATATTTTGCCTCGTTAATACGGTAGGGCCTTCATTTTTCATCTGATCATTACCAAACATTACCAGATTCTTTAGTTATGGCCTTTGATTTAGTTAAAAAGCTGTTTTTTGCTCGAAACTTTTAAGAAAACATAAATAGCAGTCACTCGCTTCATTGATATTATAAGAGCCATGTTAGCCAGTAGAGCGTCCACAGGCCCTCTTGGGCCTCTTGTTTAAACTTACCTCCGGAAATTGCTTTCACCATTTAGTGAGTTTCCACTAATTTAGGGCAAAAGGCCCCGTTTTTCTGAATCCTGGTCAAAGGGTCCCGCGCAGACACGCAACTCGACTGAGTCCTTTATGTTCAATCGTTAATTCTAAACTAATGTGTTGTTTCAGAGAATCGCAGCGTTGGAACAGAGGCATTATGAGTTGGAGGATGTATTGGCAAGGTTAACATCTTCTTTGGAAGACAGCTTGTGCGCACAAATGTGTGACGACGCAATACCCAATGAAAATTCAACAGAAGAACCACGTGATCAAGAAACCGAAAACGAGGTTGCTGCTACCATTACCAATCGTTCAAAAGCTGTTTCTGAAAAAGAAAAGCAAAGACGTGCAGAGGCGCGCAAACTTGGCATTGATTTGTTTGTAGAGTTTCAGCAGAAAATTAGATATTTTGCAGCAGACGTTAATGGTATGATATATTAATGTATAGACAATATATATAATTATATCGAGTTTATGTTGTCCTCGGAGAATACAATTGTGGGCATTAGTTTAATTGATCAGTTCAGATGAGATGAGCTCAACGAATTAATCTAGAGATTTCCTCATTAAATATTCTAGCATAATCAGATGAATATATGTAATCTGATGTATCATGATTTGATCACGAAATGTGTTATTTAATAGCAGGGATTTTTCTGCGTTTTTGGAAGTGGGGCCAGGGGCCTTTTGAATTGGGAAATCTACAAATTGGGGAAAAGAATCAGGACCTTTTTAGCCTTCTTCGCAGTGGCCTTTATAAGCCCAAATTTCTTTTAAAATCATGCAGTTTTCTCATTTTTTAAACTTACCTCTAGAAATTTCATTTCCCATTTATAGATGTTTTCCCAAATTTTGGTCAAAAGGCCCCTTTCCCAAAACTGGTAAAAAGGTCATGTATATATATCACATAGTAAGGCACTAAAATGTTTGGAATAGTTTCAAAATCAAGGTATTGTACAAGTCTGCAACAAATAGGGCTACATTTAATATAAGAAAATAAGAAAAAAAAATGGGGGTGGGGGAGAATATGAGGATATTTTGGATCGGGAAGTTCGGCCCCAAATTGGACCTAGAAAAATCCCTGGATAGTATCAGTGTATGGCAATGACATGTGTTAGGTGGGAATTGAAAACATACTTAATACGAAGAAGTTTAAATATTCGTTACCTATGTTTTCAGGTCAGCAACAATAAGTGAACATCGCATTCATTTTCATTGAGCTATGAGCAACTACTTTGACTTAAAATAATCAGATATTCGCGAGAAACGAGTGGAAATGTGTTTTGTCTCACAACAGTGACACTATAAACAATGAATATGTACTGTTTCGTCAGGGTGGCAAAACCACGTAACCTTTTGATAGGGTTCACGAGAAAAAAAACAACAACATAGAATTCGACTGGGGGACTTTGTTTCTTCATAACTTTCTTAATATTTTACGAATTTTGTTCAACGTCAGCGCACATACTCTTACAATGTTGGCTCCACTGCAAAATATAAATCGATTCATTCAGTACTTACTGAGATTAGCCCACCCAAAATGTTTCCAAGACTTTGGGAGGGCTAATCTCAGAAACTACTGGATGAATGGAATTGACATGTCGCCAGTACTTAAAGGGTATGTAGCGACACAGCCAAACCATCTTTATTATTGAGAGTTTTGAAATACTTGAATAAAGGTGAAAGAATTATCAAAATCGGATGATAAACAAAGAAGATATGATCATTTGAAGTTTCGGTTGAAACGGATATGGAAGCGGCCATTTTGGGAGCTATGACATCACGGTTCTAAATGACCATATATGGAATATTTATAAATATGAAAATTTACTGATTTTTAGGGGGAAAATGACATCAACTGTATGAAAAATATGTAATACTTAATGGCAATAATGATTTATATCATCAGTAAAAAAAATATCATTCATTTGCAGTGATTTTCTTCGTTTTAAATGATATTTATCAATATTCCATATATGGTAATATGGAACTATGATGTCATAGTTCTAAAAATGGCGGCTCCCATATTCGTTTTAGAACAACCTTTAAATGGTCATATCTTTTGTGTCTATCATCCGATTTTGATAATTCTTTCACCTTTTTCTAAGTTTTTCAGAACTCTCAATAATAGAGTTTGTTTGGCTGTGTCGCTACATTCCCTTTAATAACTCCGCCCTATTGTTGATGTCCGAGTATAGTGACAATAGTTTATATAACACGTGCTGCACGTGCTTTATACACGCGCTGTTTGTCGGAGGTATCGTTCTGGTTTGATTGGTTGAAATGGATAAATGATTGACAACTGGCGACATGTTAATTGCCTTTGGCGGCGGAGGAAATAGCTCACTTTTAGAGGTATGTGCGCTTTAGTTGTATAAAATGAAAATGTTATGAAGCGAACACCTACCTGGGCCGAGTGCTTTGTTTACTACTTTTTTTTTTGCTTTGAAACCGATCAACGTCACATTTTTATGTAATTATGAATAGATACATTTGCGAAATAAATAAATCCGTAACCTGTTTGTAGGTGTGCTAAACTGCAGCGAAGCGGCGATACGACATGCACGTGTAGTACAAGAGTGGGCCACGAGCGTGCAAATGATGTTTGAGCAAATCAAAGACGAGCGACAAAAAATTCTGGTAAGTTCATGATTGTAGTTATAGTGTGACAAAGATATATCATCGGTAAGAAGTTAAATCAAATATTAGACGGGACGTCGCCAGAGAAACCTGTACACGCATTTTCTTAGGACAGTTGTAGCATGGTCGCTCCTTTGTATTTGCACAGGTGTACATTATTTAATCGTAGCAGGGTCGTTGACATTTCCTTTGTATTTACACAGTTGTAAATCATTTATTTGAAAGCAACACCTGTCAGATTGACTGGTGTACTCTAATTACCATGTATCGGAAGTTAGTATGACAGACAGGTGAAATTGACAAATATAGTGTGGTCTCATCTCGATTGATATAAACACCTACATCGGCTACGCCCATCTCGATGTTTAAATCAACCTAGTATTCAATAGACTTAAGACACGGTTACCCACAATTTACCGGATTCCTATTGGTCCGTTCCAACTCAGCTATGGCGCGGCTCTTATATAATTATTATTAAGTCAATAAAAGTATTTATCTGTCCATCTCTATAATTTGTTGTTAAGCCGTTAAACAACTATTTAAATCAATTCTTACTTCCCAAATCTGATTGTTCATGTTATCACCCCAACGACTCTTAGATTATTTAAACAGCTATCAGACTATAATCCTTTAGGTCTATATCGATGAAAGGGAGAGAAACATGATGGTCGCTAAGGAGCAGTTCATAGCAGAGTTGCAGGAACAAGGCAAGGAACTCCGCCAGCTTGTTGACGAAATGAAGTCTTATAGAGAGTTACGGGACAAGGTTGAGGAACGCGGTATAACTAAAGGTAATTGGTCAATGATTATTGACTTATGTACATGAAACTGGGTATCCCGTTTTAATTAAACCCTTGATCAATGTGTATCTTTCTGACATGTATACAGGGTTTATATATATATACAAAAAAACTGATTTATATAATTGTTGCTTAGTAGTATTTGTTTATTTATCACGATTTCCTGGGATAGTGGGGTAAGTACTGGCATGGGGTCGCTCACAATATATGTATGTTTATATTTATAAACTGAGAACTCGAGAAGTGTCAAGAAATAAAATAAACATTAAGTTTGGTTAAACATACTACACCTGAGCTTATTAAACTTGTATGGACATTTAATTGTTTGAAAATAATGGTAATTGTAATTTATCTTAGTGCCTACTTGACTGCTTGATTGTATATTATGGAATGCGGGTTGGGACATGCTAATTGCCATTTGCTAATTGCCATTTGCTATTTGCTATTTGCCAATTGCTATTTGCCATTTGCCATATTTTGCCTGTGATAAACCCAGGGATCCGGGATCATGCGGGACCTGAATTATATATTATTGATGATATAATATTGGCGATTTCATTTGTTGATGTAAAATTGTGACTTTTGAAAGAAATAATTTATAAATAAATAAATTTTATTTGTGAAATTGGCTTTTCATATCGCTTTGGCAATCATCAAGTGGCAAATAGCAAATGGCAAATGGCAATCAGCAAATGGCAAATAGCACATAGCAAATCGCAAATCGCAAATCGCAATTAGCATTCCATAGTATGTATATGCCTACTTTGAATTTTATTCGACCTGGTTCAAATCATCTTCCGCCATTCTACATACTGCTTTATTGCTAATTGTTTTCTAATTCTTCTTATATATTAGTTGTAGCCGTAACTTTTATTATATGATTGTTATTACTGTTATAGCTAATTCGTTAATTTGATATTTACCGTTGACGAACTGATGAATTCAACATTTCAACCTGGGCTGATAATTAATAATCATATGAAGCCCTGTTTCAACCCAGCAAACACGCGACGTTGGATTACCGTTGGATATATGTTGGATTTTGGTTAATTAAGCAGTAAGATAAATGAAGACATCAATTAGACACTGAGATGAATGGGAATGCAATGTAAACGAACAGAATTATGGCGGTAATCCCTTTCCATAAACTTGAAATGTCCATTTCTGGTTCGAATCCAACTGGGAACTCGACTTGTAAGTGAGGAATTGTCGATTCTTACGGATGGCGGGAGGTGTACAGTACTGGTTCTACCCAGGAAAAGTGTGTGTTCTGCCTCCACCACAAAAAACTCGACCATTTTATGTAACCTTACATGTGTTGAAAATGACATAAAACACCATACAAACAAATAAACAAAATTGTTTTACACTTGATTTGCATGATGTGCCGTAAAACCCAATTCAATTCAGTCTAGTGTCATATCATAAACTGATCATATTACTTAACTGACATTTTAAATTGATTGTTTAGAACGTGTTGATTTTTGGCAGTGTACTAATGCTATTTAATCTATGAATGGATGTAATTATTTTTAGACATAATGTACAACCATGTTTGTGTGTGTTTATAATTAACTGCTCTCTAACTCTTAATCTCAGGCTTCAGAGAGCAGGGAAGAATACATACTGTGTTCTATTTTTACTATCGAATATATTCTGTGATTCTGTAGCGTGCTTGAAGGTTAGATCCCGGGTCTAACGTCCCCGAAAAACGGGATCCCCCGGGGATCGCCAGCTTGCCGTCGACAACAGTATCAATATCCACTAGCGGATCCAGGGGGGGGGCGCACCCGGCGCGCGCCCCCCCCTAAAAATTCCGAATCATACATGTATGTCCATGTTACTGTAGATATAATATCAAACAATTTCGATGCACGCCCTCAGTATTAAAAAAATTCTCGCTCGCTTCGCTCGCACTACGCATAATGACTAATGAGTGGTTTAATTAACACATTGTTAAATCCTTTTATTTGAAAACGAACTTTTTTTATTCATACATGTCCATGTTACTGTAGATAAAATATCAAACAATATCGATGCACGCCCTCAGTATTTATTTATTTTCGCTCGCTTCGCTCGCTTGACGCATAATGGCTAATGAGTGGTTTAATTAACAAATTGTTAAAACCTTTTATTTTAAAACGGACTTTTTTATTCATACATGTATGTTCATGTTACGGTAGATAAAATATCAAACAATTTCGATGCACGCCCTCAGTATAAAAAAATGTCTCGCTCGCTTCGCTCGCTCTACGCATAATGACTAATGAGTAGTTTAATTAACACATTGTTAAATCCTTTTATTTGAAAACGGAATTTTTTTATTCATACATGTATGTCCATGTTACTGTAGATAAAATATCAAACAATTTCGATGCACGCCCTAAGTATTTATTTATTTTCGCTCGCTTGACGCATAATGCGTATGAGTGGTTTAATTAACAAATTGTTAAACCTTTTATTTTAAAACGGACTTTTTTATTCATACATGTATGTTCATGTTACTGTAGATAAAATATCAAACAATTTCGATGCACGCCCTCAGTATAAAAAAAATTCTCGGTCGCTTCGCTCGCTCTACGCATAATGACTAATGAGTGGTTTAATTAACACATTGTTAAATCCTTTTATTTGATAACGGACTTTTTTTTATTCATACATGTATGTCCATGTTACTGTAGATAAAATATCAAACAATTTCGATGCACGCCCTCAGTATAATTTTTTTTTTCGCTCGCTTCGCTCGCTCAACGCATAATGGCTAATGAGTGGTTTAATTAACACATTGTTAAGTCCTTTTATTTGAAAACGGACTTTTTTTTATTCATACATGTATGTCCATGTTACTGTAGATAAAATATCAAACAATTTCGATGCACGCCCTTAGTATAACAATTTTTTTTCGCTCGCTTCGCTCGCTCGCTCGACGCATAATGGCTAATGAGTCGTTTAATTAACACATTGATAATTCCTTTTATTTGAAAACGGACTTTTTTACCCAATCAATGCACTACCGCAACCGTTTTAGGAGGCTAGAAACGGACCCGAAAATTTACCAAAATCTTACGCCCCCCCTAACCTGAAATCCTGGATCCGCCCCTGATATCAGCTTAGGGACACATCGCTCGTATTCGTACGCATTTGTTATTCGCCGGTGGGAGCCAGGCGAATATATTATTGGGGATTATGTTTGATTAGTGTAATCACTAATGGAACAGGAAGGCGAAGTAATTATTGAGTTATAGGTTGTTTATGTGATGTATTACTTTTAGCAGTACATTCATCCATTCATAGTTGAGGAGTGTGTAGAGCAGAGGTCCGTAGACGAGAACATCATAGATATGCTTTTGAAGAAGAGGTTCGAAGATGAAAAATCACTCATCCTAAGTCTACGGAAACAATCAAAGGTTTGAAATAGATGCACGAAAGTGTCTGAAATTATAATGATTTATTACAGTCAATATATAAACTGATTAGTATTGATGGTATCAATACAGTCAATATATAAACTGATTAGTATGGTATGGTATCCGGTACGCACTACTTGTCGACAGGTACTCGAAATACTGACCCATGAAATTCCCAGCGTTAGGGAAAAAATCCAATTATTGTCAATCGCATTATCACCATTACTCTATGTTAAAAAACATATTTTCTACGGAAAAAAAGGATTGAGGCTAAATTTATATATGTACTCGCTATTTTCTAAGAACAGAAGAAAAAAAACGTTTTGGAAAAATTGTGTTAAAAATGTGTTTGTATAGTATACTGTTTCAGAAAATCATTGTCAATCTTCGGCCAGTATAATTATACATTAATATATATTAAATGAATTTCTTGTGTATCTGTTTTAATAGATATCTGAGATGAAACTGTTTATTATCCACCAACAAAGCTGTATCCAGCAGCTTCAGGAACAAAACAAAGAACTGAAGGCCATCATTGAGGGGCTGATGGGGCCAGAAGACATTGAGGTAATTTCCAGTTGGTCATCGTTCCTAGATCGCCGCCTCCATATATGCTCTTTGCAAATTTTCAGTAGGTCCTACAGGGCCTTTTTAACCTTCTTCGCATCGGCCTGTATAAGGCCCCTTAGGCTTCCCTAACCAAATGTCTTTTAAAATCATGCAGTTTTCCCCATTTTTTAAACTAACCTCTGGAAATTTCATTCCCCATTCATGATGTTCCCCCAATTTTGGGCCAAAAGGTCCATTCCCCAAAACTGGTAAAAAGGCCCTGTCATATCTCCGTTATTCCGCGCCAGCCGTTTAAGCTGGCTTTTGGCCTCGCAGGAGGTGTGTCTGTAAGCCTATCAAAACTCGAGTTGAAAGCGATACAGAAATTATGAAAGCCTACAGTATTTATTAAACCACAGACATATTAATTGTTATTAGGTCTGTGATTAAACTGAAAGCTGATTGGCTCAATTTGTCTGACAAGGCCAAAGGAAACTAGTAGATTTGTTTATAGAGTGTAAAAATGGTATATCGTTAGGTGATTTGTTACGCTGTACATCAATGTGACCGAAAAAGATGAAGAAAGGAATAAAAATGCTGAAATTGCAAATAAATTATTCCGTTTCCTTGCAAAGTGCGTTAATTTTACACGGTAACTGGTAATGAAACCCTATTAAAAATTACATATCACCGTAATTTCCTAGTCACGTGATTTTTCAAGTTGCGCGGATATAGTGGTCCTTTACCAAGTTGTACAAATGGTGACCCTGGGGTCAGAATAAGACCCTCACCGGGGGTCAAAGGTTTTATATAGAAATATTAGAGAATACATTTAAAAAATCTTCTTTTTTGAAACCACAAGGTTAGAGCTTTGATATTTTGCATGAAACATCGTCTAACAGAGTACACTTTGCCAGTAGATCGATTCAGGCCCTCGTGGGCCTCTTGAGCCCTTAAACTTTTTTAACAATTGGCCCTCGTGGGCCTCTTGAGCCCTTAAACTTTTTTAACAATTGGCCTTCCGTAATGGAAGGCACTAACTTGTTTTGTTCATATTCCCCACAATGGCACTGCATGCCGTGTCAACTTTTATCGGAATACCGATAGAAAACGTTATATTGCTCTACTCTATACCTTACATTTCGCTATTAAAATTATTTCACTTCATGACCTTCATTGTGCTTCCCCAAACGCGCAAACTATCTTTTTTAAAGATATTTCTTGTTTTCAATGGCATTTTGATAATTCTTTCATATTCTTTCAAGATTTTCAGAGCTCTTTTAATTAAATATGTTGAAAACAGTGCATCGACCCCTTTAAGATGGCCTGTCGTGATTATATTAAAAAAATACACTCTTCTCTATATCTATTCGTTTGTATACCCTCTCCAGACGAATGTTGAGGGAAGCTTTACTGGAATAACTGCCTGGCTCTTTGTCCGTGGACATGTGCATAACTCCCAAAGTATTACGTCTAGGCTCATTAAACTGGAGGGACCCTATTGTTTTTGGGGTCAGTTGGTTAAAGGTAAAGTTCTCTTTGACCTGATATGCATTTACGCATTCCGCACGATAACTGCCAAAGAATAACTACCATGCTCAGACATGAAACTTCATTTTATGTAGTGGCACTGTCTGTCCGTCTGTCCGTTATTTTTTACCTGGCAACTGATTGTGGCTAATAACTTTCAAAGTATAAGGTCTACAACAATGAAACTTTGTAAACAGCTTCAGCATGATTCAATGAATACATATGATAAAGGCCCATAATTCTCTGGTTCATTTCTATTTTGATTTATTCCCCTTAGAATAAAGGTTTTTTTAAACCTTGAACTTAACCTTGCATTTTACAAGTGAGTATCGCTAATATACTGAACAAAAAAAGAAACTTCCGCATTTTAAGCTGTGATTTGCATAGGGTTGACTTTGTTACACTTAGATACAATTTCATCATTTTATACTTATCACTCAGTATTCTGATCAATGTTAATAATTATCAAAAACCAGAGTTAGTGTGTTGCTGCTAAAACATGTTTTATTCAAATTGCGAAATCACTATATTTATATTATAAAGGGAGGTAATCTGAAAATATTCATTCTTGAAAGCTGTATGGCGCAAAAGTGAGTGAACAGGTCAGCTTACTTTCTCCGTCTTTTTGGTGCTGGGGTTATCTTCTGTTTATTTCAATAGAACAAAACTGTGTTAAATCAAAGTTTAAACCACAAGACCCGGAAATGCTGTTTAAACCAAAACAAAGGGAATAACTGTGCGTACAAGTTTGATTCAAGGAAAATAGTTTTCGTGACAGTGCTGGCCTTTTAACAAAGATATTAACATATAAGACCAAACATAATATATTTTCATTGTGTCTACATGTATGGGTAAAGTTGCGGAGTATAAGTTTCAAAGTATTAGGTGTACAACAATGAAACTTTGCACTACATCTTCAACCTAATCCGAAGTATACATCTTGTAAACACATATCTCTGATTCATCTTTTTCAAAATATTTCCATTTGAAAAGGTTTAACCTGAAACTTCACCTTGCCAACGACGTACAGGATAATGAAGGTACTATGTATATTCGTTTGGTGGAAGAACATCCGTTATATTTTAACTACAACTGATCGACACTGTCACATTATCTTGATATTGCCTGTGTTGTCATGCATGGTTGTTTTTAACAGGAAGAAGATCCATTCGACACTGACCAGTCGGGTACACCAGCCAGTGAGACAACTCAAGATAGGTGCCCGATACGCGATTCTCTGGGTAAAATCGATGATCCGCCCCTAAGTCTGGTTTCCGACGTAATGTACTGTGACAGAGCAGATTATCTACCGGGAGTCAGCACCGATGGTGACGTGGCGACAATCCAGGCGTATGACCTAGGTAGCTACTAGCGTCTTTTATTTTTGTTTAAAGGGGTTGATGCAATATTTTTCAAACAAGGTTTACTTTAAAGGGCTCTGAAAAACCTTTTAAAAAGCTGAAAGAATTATCAAAATGCCATGTCAGACAAATAATATAGATATGACCTATTGACAATTTACAAAGAAACATAAATAGAGGCGGCCATCTTGGAACGATGACGTCATCGCGATTTTTATCATATATGGCATATAGACAAAATGTATTTTAAAGCGAAGAAAATCACCGCAAATGAAAAAATAAGCATACAATTTATATATTTTCTATCTATATTTTTATTTTTAATAAATTTGCAGTGATTTTTCTTGCTTTTAAAATATATTTTGTCAATATGTCGTATATGGTGAAAAGGCGCGATGACGTCATCATTTCAAGATGGCTGCCTCCATTTATGTTCTTTGCAAATGTTCTATAGGTCATATTTCCTTTATTTTCCATGGCATTTTGATAATCCTTTCAGCAAATAAATAAATCTTGTTTGAAAATAATGCATCAACCCCTTTAAGTTAAAAAATATAACTCAAAGTTATCTCTATGAATACGTTAAGGAACCAAAGTGCGTTATGCATCAAGTATTGCTTATGGCTATGTTTGATATCTTAAAACGATTTTAAATGCAATTATAATACTAAAATTCAAGTATTTACGATCAATGTCAAAACGCTAAAAAAAGTTCTAAACCTTGAGGTTAAGTATTACTTATTAAAAGCAGTGCAACGCGATCTAAAACTTCTCTACAAAAAAGGTTTTGTTTCAAACAGAACTTTTCGCGAAACAATTTAACAACTGTCAATAAATAATATAAAGAAAACATTAATGTGTTGTTATAATTCATTGTGGTTGCCTATATGTGTGTCAATGTTTGTTTTTGATTGATTTGTGCTTAAAATCCATTTAAACATTACAACGGGTGTATAGCTCCTTTATAAAAAATGTTTTGCATAATACGGTCTCCTTAACTTATGTGTTCAAACATGTACGTAACTTCAATATGCATGTATGAAGCCCTCAGCTGACATTGCATTGGGTCATGAGAACATCATTTCTTTTTTCAAAAAGTAATATAAATGGACGTCTGTAACGATTCCAGTCATACTGTTTTCAAGTTGCATATCGCTATTCATAGAGGTCATACAAAAATACGATCCGTAAAATTCTGTTTACACATAACCGGGGTAAAGGAAGGCTGTAATTTGTCACCGACAATTTTTTCCGTATTTGCGAATGACCTTGTACAGGTGATAAACGACCTTGGCCTTAGAATCCCAGACGGCGAACAAAGATCTCCATTCTGTCTTAAAGGTGGATAACGAAGAAAAACAATCGATGTTACATACTGTACATATATATAGCTGGTGTATGCGGTGGAGAGTTCTGATAAACGCAAATAAGTCGAAATGCATGCACTTCCGGAAAGGTAGAGCTCAACGATTCAAGCGAATTCACGTTCAAAATCCGTGAGAATATACTAGAGACTGTGGACACGTATAAATATCTTGGTGTTACCTTCCATGAGAAAAATGATATTTCCTATAACTGAAGCATTGGGAAAATGTGCCGGTCTTGCTGTCGGAATAATAATATAAATACAATACATAATATTAATATGAAAAACTTCGGATTTAAATGATTTGATAAACTATATAAATCCTGTGTAGTACCCTTCTCGACTACTGTTCGTCAGTGTGGGGTTTTCAAAATTTTCAACACATAGACAATGTTCAAAACAGATCCATGCGGTACTTTCTCGGTGTACATCGAGTTACCCCAGTTTTGGCAATGAATGGAGATACCTGGTGGATAGCTAGCGTCTACAGAAGATGGGGATCTAAGCTTCGACTGTGGAACAGATTGATTAAGATGAATGACAATATAATAACAAAATGCATTTTCAATATGGACCATTCCAAGTGTAACAATAATTGGTCACACGACATTAAACTCGTGATGACAATTTTGGTTAAAGTAACTACCGTTATTGACTTACCACACGCTAGTAGATTAATATATGGTTATTGACTTACCACACGCTAGTAGATTAATAGATGGTTATTGACTTACCACACGCTAGTAGATTAAAAGATGGTTATTGACTTACCACACGCTAGTAGATTAAAAGATGGTTATTGACTAACCACACGCTAGTAGATTAATAGATGGTTATTGACTTACCTCACGCTAGTAGATTACTTACCACACGCTAGTAGATTAATAGATGGTTATTGACTTACCACTAGCTAGTAGATTAATAGATGGTTATTGACTTACCACACGCTAGTAGATTAAAAGATGGTTATTGACTTACCACAGGCTAGAAGATTAATAGATGGTTATTGACTTACCACACGCTAGTAGATTAATAGATGGTTATTGACTTACCACACGCTAGTATATTAATAGATGGTTATTGACTTACGCTAGTAGATTAAAAGATTGTTATTGACTTACCACACGCTAGTAGATTAAAAGATGGTTAGTGACTTACCACACGCTAGTAGATTAAAAGATGGTTATTGACTTATAACACGCTGGTAGATTAATAGATGGTTATTGACTTACCACACGCTAGTAGATTAAACGATGGTTATTGACTTACCACACGCTAGTAGATTAATAGATGGTTATTGACTTACCACACGCTTGTAGATTAATAGATGGTTATTGACTTACCACACGCTAGTAGATTAAAAGATGGTTATTGACTTACCACACGCTAGTAGATTAAAAGATGGTTATTGACTTACCACACGCTAGTAGATTAAAAGATGGTTATTGACTTATAACACGCTAGTAGATTAATAGATGGTTATTGACTTACCACATGCTAGTAGATTAAACGATGGTTATTGACTTACCACACGCTAGTAGATTAATATATGTTTATTGACTTACCACACGCTAGTAGATTAATAGATGGTTATTGACTTACCACACGCTAGTTGATTAATAGATTAGATGGTTATTGACTTACCACACGCTAGTAGATTAAAATATGGTTATTGACTTACCACACGCTAGTAGATTAATAGATGGTTATTGACTTACCACACGCTAGTAGATTAAAAGATGGTTATTGACTTACCACACGCTAGTAGATTAATAGATGGTTATTGACTTACCACACGCTAGTAGATTAATATATGTTTATTGACTTACCACACGCTAGTAGATTAATAGATGGTTATTGACTTACCACACCCTAGTAGATTAATATATCTTTATTGACTTACCACACGCTAGTAGATTAATAGATGTTTATTGACTTACCACACGCTAGTAGATTAATAGATGGTTATTGACTTACCACACGCTAGTAGATTAAAAGATGGTTATTGACTTACCACACGCTAGTAGATTAATAGATGAGTATTGACTTACCACACGCTAGTAGATTAATAGATGGGTATTGACTTAGCACACGCTAGCCTAGTATGCCAATATATGGGAACAAGGTATTCATCGTGTACAGAAACTATGAACCTTTTAGTGTTTAAGAGTAATTTTCAGCGCGAGGATTATATACTTATAAGTAAGCATGAGCAAAAACGAACGTCCAATCCTCAGTCAGTTCCGGATGGGTATTTTACCCCTCAGAATAGAGACTGGAAGGTACATTGGTGAATCACGAGATCAGAGACTATGTAAAGTTTGCTCATCACAGTTTATAGAAGATGAAACACATTTTTTGTTTGATTGTGATTTATACTCGTACTTACGTTCCGGTGTATTTAGCGATCTGTTTAGCGTTAATGGTTCTGTCAATCAAAAGCTAACGCGTATTATGTCAACCTATTCCAGAAAACTTGCTAAATTACTTGTATGTGTTTATTTATTAAGAAAGGACATTCTGTGTCATTACATCGTAAATAACCGTTTCCTGTTAAAATCTATATGGATGTAGTTGGTAAAGATGTTTAATTACAATCTATGCATATTTATCTAATTTAAATTAGGTGATAATCTGATTGTTGTACTTAGACATGTTCTTTCTATATTTGGTGACTTATAGGCCCATTGGGCCGGGTGCTTATGTAGTTTTTATAAATATATATATAAACGATTACTTGTATGCACATGTCAAAATAATAAAAAAAACTAATTACTTACTTACTTATATAGCATATAAGTATGTTAAACTATATGAGCTGGATGAATACATTACGTGGTCAGAGTATTAACTGTTATACCCCATCCAACCCCTTCTCCAAGAAGCGAAAACGGGGTTGGGTTGGTTATAATATAAAACCTTGATTTTGGCTTAACAAGTTTGCATATTGTAAAATTAAAACATGAAATGTATATTTTAAACAGGTTATCACATTATTTTCAGTAAAAACCGTTTTTAAACATGTTTTATTGTCGAAATATCAGTAATAAAATCCTGCTAATATAAGCTTTCCCATCGCTTAATGGAATAGGGCGGGACCACGTAATGGATGTTTAACGGATCGTCAACATAATAGCTTACGTTATTTAGAGCCGCCGAGAACTACAATCGAATAATTACCTAATGGGATTTTTTTTTATTGGAGAATTGACTGCGATTCACAAGTCAACATGATTTATTTCCCCCAAACGATAAACGATAACTATTATCTAAACATGCACGGATAGCTGCATACTTTAGGCCTAAACAATAACTACTTTGTTTCCTGTAACCGACCGTCCAGCCGTTTTTTTCCCCGACTCAAACACTTTTTACCCCACCCACCTAATAAAAAAGGAAATAAAAGGAAAAAAATATTTTTATTTTTATTATTATTATTATTATTTTTTTTTTTTAATTATCTGGAAGTGAATTAATGGTGGAACCATCATATACTGTTCCTGAACAGAACCTTTTACCAGAAGCTAGTATTCGTGATTTAAAATAATAAAAAATATGAATTAAAAAAATGCCTACCTAGCTACCGAATTTTCGTTCAGCCCGTTACAGGATGTAACAGGAACCACACTATTTATTTGTTTTGGCCTTAACGGTGAAACGCGTGAATTGTCCCATTTTGTTTTAAAAGCCTTAGCCTCTTCCGTCGGATTGGGACGTAATCCGGGCGGTCCCGTGTATCGGTCTATCCTCCGAGCACGTTAAAGAACCGTAGGAATATATTCGATAATAACAGGAGGGAACGGTTCCCGGATTCATATGTATCCTTCCCCTCTCTCTGGGGCGGCTCTAAATAACCTATACTGTGTTGATGAGCCGTTAAACAACATTCAATTCAGAATTCAGTTGTTTTAAAAGAGGAGTATGTATTGAATAGCATACCAATAAATCCATAATCACTCCAGTATGATGGAATATTGATTGTTTTAAACTGCCCAAACATCATCTTTGCAGGTGTTAATGCCGACAAGATTGACAATGGTAATACAGTCGTGTTTGATCCGCTGGATGTATCTTACGTAAGGGAGCAGTGTAAACGCGCAGAAGAGAGTGAACGGCAAGCACACGCCGCCAGTAACGTCGTAAGTGTCGTCTGCTGTCCTTTAAACATGCAAGAAACTTTAAATAAAAAAAAATTAGTTTGGTTCACACACATCATGCATACGTAGTACTCATTTATTTTAGCTCATTATCGAATGTATATATGTATTAGGAAAAATCGTTCATGGGCAGAGCACTCATTTGGCCATTTTTGGCCCGAAATTCGGCCCCATTCCCCTGCCCTAAAAGTATATATGTTTCCCCTTTTTCTGTTAAAAATTCCCCTCTGATTGGGTTTGGGAATTTTGACTTTACAGTTTGAAAAGAAACCCCTACTTTTGCCACTGGGAATGGTACCCTTCATCAGTACCACATATAAGGGAAACAACACTGATTTTTGTGTTTCTTAGAATTTCCCGTTTTATATGAAAACGACATAAATTTCCTCTTCATGAGGGCCCTCGCCGCAGTTCCCTAAAAGCTAACTAAGCCCTGATGGAAATTCCAACTCTCGTGTAACTGTTTTGATCGAAACCGAGGCTCTACCAAGATGTTTTTTTTTTTTGCAAACCATTGACGCTCTCTCTCTCCCATTATAATGTCTCGCAAAGACGGAAATAGGAGACGATTTTCAGCACAAAAGTGTTTAACAACGTATGGCTGATATGAAAAAGCTTATGTCTGGTATGCAAGAATGCACTTTATAGGACTTGTATCGGATTATTAACAGTTTCAAACATATGAAATGGACGTATTTGTTTTTAATAAGAGATAAAAGTACCGTATATAAGGCTAGTATTTTTAATTAATTGTTTTGAATATTTTCAGCAAACATGTAGGGTAGGAGGAGGGTAAACAAATACCAAATAAAAAGAATTGAATTGAATTGAAAGTCTTTATTTATCGAGGGTGACCCAATTAGTTTATACTAATCTTCCTTGGGGCCCTCTGTAACAAATACATGATACAAAATACAAGAAAGGCAAGATACATAAGATATATGTAAACATAATAACATTGTTGGTGGTGGTAGTTTGAACGATATTTACACAATAATAAGATGAGATGATATCTATATCGAGTTTAATGTTGTTTTTCCTTTATCCATTTCATGCAGTTGTTTGTAAAAATTTTCATTGTTGCACACTTCTGAATGTGCTCTGGAATATTATTCCATAAAATGGTCCCGGAGTAAGACATGCTGCCCTTGAAAAGTTCCCGATTAGGCTTAGGAATACTAAAATTAGTATCAGTTAGTGATCGAAGACTTCTGTCAGTTGAATTACGAGTAGTAAACATATCGGAAATATATGAAGGGGCAGTATTGTTCGAAACTCTATACATAAATTTGGCCTTTTGAAGTATAATTCGCTGATCAATTGTGAGGCAATTTAGTTGTTCCATAGCGGCTTGAAAAGTAATATACTGTTCACCTAAAATAACGTGACATGCCCTTTTTTGCATTATTAAAAGGCTGTTGATATTTTTTCGACTTGTGTTACCCCAGATTACATTACAAAAGTCTAGATGTGGCTGTATGTAAGCTTTATAGAAAATAATTCGATAATTCAAAGGAATAAAATATTTTATTCTTGACAGTAACCATACATTTCTGGCTATTTTTTTCTTAATAAACAATATGTGGTCATCCCATTTTAAATTTTCATTTATATTTACTCCTAACATTTTATCACCGGTAGTAATCTGTAAATCAATGTCATTATAGCGCAAAGAAAGTGATTTATTTTCTAATCTGGCACGTCGATGTGGTGTGGTTACAAAAAGGACTTTCGTTTTTGACGCATTTAATACCATACCGTTATGCAAGCACCAGACTTTCAAAATATCAAGAGCTTTCTGTAGATTTATTTCTATTATATCTTTGGATTCGTTTATTTCGTATATGGTAGTATCGTCTGCATACATATCTGTATTAGAAACAATGCCATTCAGTTCAAGGGGAAGGTTATTGATGAACACCAAAAACATTAAAGGTCCTAGTATGGACCCTTGAGGTACCCCACACGTTATTGTTTGTTCCTTAGAAAGAGCACCTTTCAAATATACGACTTGTTTCCTATCTGACAGGTAAGATTTGAACCATTGCAGTGTAAGCTCGCCACATTTATACAACTTTAATTTTTGAAGCAAAATGTTATGATCCACCAGATCGAATGCCTTCCGGAAGGAACATATTTTTCATTTGGTATGTGATCTAATCGTCGAAGTAATGTACAAACAGAAAATGTAGTACATTTTGACAGGTATAAAAAGTACATTTTGATAGGTATAAAATTCGAACTTTTTAGGTCGGGGGTAATAATGCTTGGAAAAAACAACATTATTTTTTTCTTCCCTTTTGCCAAAAGTTAGAATAGGAGGGTCGGTAATCTTAAAAATAAAAAAACAAGACTGGACTAAGTTGAATACCAGTTACACAATTTATATTTAATGGTTTGACAGGATGTAGAAGACGTTACGAGGGTACAGTCGTCGCGAGAATCAGAAAATGACATAGACGACGTTCCGAATGTGCATGTGTCGCTAGAATCAGAACATGGCATCCAGATGCTACAAGATGGTGTCCAGGTTATGAACGTGGAGCCATATCTACGTAAATGCATGGGTAAGTCTTTGGCATTTTAGACCGTAAATTTGTACATAGGCTAACTATGTTATGTAGAGTTAACACGAGTTCTAAATCTACTTTCCATGGATTTACAAGTGCACTTTGGCTCGATATACCATCGATCGTCATATTTTAGAAGGCTTTGACCTGTAAATTCAGGTCAGCATGCTGCTACCACCGTCTAGAAACGCATAACTGAAAATATTCTCCCTGGTAGAAGAATTAGGGGCTTTAACCTCACCGAGACTTTTCTGATAGTAATCTGAGTATAAAAGCTCAGATCTAGGCGACTGCATTGCATCACTGTATAAGACCGATGGATAATTTATACCAGCATATGTATAGATATTAAATGGTATTGAATTGAACAAAACCTAATGAAGGAATTGAAAGAAAACGTAATCAGTTTACAAAATAATTAAAACATACTATGTCTATGTATGTAGTCGATATTTAGTCGATGATTGTAGAGTATGGAGTCGATATTTAGTCGATGATTGTAGATGTAGAGTATGTAGTCGATATTTAGTCGATGATTGTAGAGTATGGAGTCGATATTTAGTCGATGATTGTAGATGTAAAGTATGTAGTCGATATTTAGTCGATGATTGTAGAGTATGGAGTCGATATTTAGTCGATGATTGTAGATGTAGAGTATGGAGTCGATATTTAGTCGATGAATGTAGAGTATGGAGTCGATATTTAGTCGATGATTGTAGATGTAGAGTATGGAGTCGATATTTAGTCGATGATTGTAGAGTATGGAGTCGATATTTAGTCGATGATTGTAGAGTATGGAGTCGATATTTAGTCGATGATTGTAGAGTATGGAGTCGATATTTAGTCGATGATTGTAGAGTATGGAGTCGATATTTAGTCGATGATTGTAGAGTATGGAGTCGATATTAAGTCGTTGATTGTAGAGTATGGAGTCGATATTTAGTCAATGATGCTGAGTAGTCGATGGTACTGTGTAAGTGTGTGTGTGTCTCTATTGACTGTAGGTCGCTGCGGCGATGTTTGTCTGACTGGTTTCTACATCCACAAGTATGGGTGTGTCCTAGTACAACCGCTATACTGGGTATGGTGGGCACTCCCGTCGAGGGACATTTTTTACGGCCATCCTGTCAATGGCAAGCTGCCCTACACATAGCCGTTTACAATTTATATAACATGTGAGGCATGTTGCTGGCTCCTCCGCTGTGTCTACTGCACAAAGTTGAATGTCGTCTGCTGATACTTCTGTGTTATATACATCTTGACGGCACGCAGAAAACCCACATATCTTCGCCAGCTGGCAACTGCATTGGTGAATAATCTTCACTTTCTCCACGGCATTAACGAGTCGGTGTTCAAGAGCCGCTCACTGAGCTCTGTAGACTCACTCTATCCCAGGAATCACATTGTTAAATCGTCCTATTTATTAGTCCCACTGGGAGCTCGACTTGTAAGTGAGGAAGTGTCGATTCTTACGGATGGCGGGAGGTGTACAGTACTGGTTCTACCCAGGAAAAGTGGGTGGTCTGCCTCTACCACAAAAAATCGACCGTCATGTATAACCTTACATGTGTTGCAAATGACATAAAACACCATACAAACAAAACAAACAAATCATATATATTAGACTGCATTCGCAACATTTCGATCACTATTTTTGAAGCATATATCGAATGTATCCAGAAGCGCCACCCATATAATATTGGTTACGTGAGCCACAGCTGTTGTGTCATTCGTTGACGTGTTTAATAAATTAACTAAATGTTTTGGGATATTGATTGATGTATACCTTTTGTCATTATAGAAAAAGACCAAACATACGAGGTTATCACAGAGGAGCTAGATGCCGCCGGTGACGGCACTGAAGTCCCTATTCAAAAGACCGTTCGCACCTCACCGGATAAAGATGTCCATACTTCGGGAATTTCCGGCAATACCGACGTCGGATCTGAGGCGACTCCAGATGGTGTTATAAGCGATCTTCCACGACCTATATCGCCAGTTTAATACAGTGACCAAATGATGTTATAAACGATTTTTCACGACATGGATTATATGCTGGGTTAAGCAGTTTCTTGTACAATGCCTGGAAATGTTGTATTATTTGTTTTGTCTATGTTTTAATAAAAGATGTATATATGTATTACAACAAATATGTATATGTTGTATATGTGTGTACGTGTGTGAGTGTGAGTCTGCAGACGATAAATAACAAAATGCATTTTGTACAGACTGGCAAAACAATTTAGTACTGTGTATTTGTGACGAGCTATTGTAGTCACGGTAACCTTTACGGACTGTAATACCCCGGTATGACTTGACATTGCTTGAAATGCCTGTTCGTGTGCCTATTATTTGGGGAGCTGGTTTGAGCCAAAGTTTGTTTTTACTTTTCAGACACAATTCAGCTTCCAACTAAGTAAGTTATATATCAGTGGAACAGACATTTTTATGGCTGTATAAATAATAAATTCATGCGCGAAAGTTGTTTTTGATCGGGCATTTTCAATGCAAAATTCTGCTGCATTAAGAACTAGAAAAATAATTTTTTTCAGAATTGTTATTCAAAAATAGTTTTAATGTGTTTCACAAACCAGAGTTAAGACATCCTGAACGTGTTATGGCAAACTATTTATGCTGGTTGAAGTTAATGAGATTTCTTAATTTTCAACAAGAGTTTGCATGGAAAAAACCTCATAAAAAAGCATTTTGGCTGTAAAATATGTTTTGGCTGTAAAATATGTATTTCTCAACCGATTTTCAAAACTACCACTAAACACTATCAGTTCCAGTGATAATATATAATTTGTGTACGCATTTTTAAAGTTACTCGTGTAATTGCTGAAAAACCTTTTGCTGAAACAAGCACCCCTAACAATAAACACCAATATATATATCTGATTTACATTACCGGCAGGTCACAATATTATTTTGTTAGGACATATTATACAATTATGGACTTTTCAGCTGTTATACATGATGTGATATGCACCAAAAAATTCCTTATTGACCGAGGTGATAGCCGAGGTCAATAATGATTTTTTGGTGCATATCAACATCATGTATAACAGCTGAAAAGTCCATAACTGTTTTATTATATAACCCTCAATTTACAATTATATAAAACAGGTCAATATCAAAAAAACAATTATATAAAACAGGTCAATATAAAAAAAACAGGTCAATATCAAAAAAACAGGTCAATATCGCTAGATATTTTTTCTAAAAAATTACTTTTTAGCCAATGAAAACGCGTCTATTTATAGGTTATATAATAATCATTTTGTTGGACCTGGCAAACGTATATTTTCGTATTTAATAACACATTAATAAAATAACGCTTAGCAAAGGAGCCAAGCGCACTTGACGATTGAAAGCTCAAAGACAATGCTTGATGAGGGTATTTTTGTAAATAGCCATTATGATTATAATTCACTTGTTATCTGTTTACTCTTTGTGTTACAGGCGCCACTTATATCATAATTACCGGTATGCCAAAACATCATAATGTAACAGACAGCAGTTGAGTCGAGCTGTCAGTGATGTACGTTGAAGAGAAAGAAAACAGTTGGCACAAAAAGACTGTGACTGAATATATTCTAAATATGTTAAAAAAATGTTATGTTAAGAAATTGAATGTGTTATCACAATGTGTAATGTCCGAGAGTCTGTAAGTTTGAATTGTTATCTATAGTTTGTTTGTAACTTAGAGAGTTCAACGCGAAAGTGTTGTAACTGCATAAAGGTAAAGAAGACGATAGGACAGTGTTGCGTTGACTTGTTTTCCGATTATTTATTTGAGGAGCCGTGTCTGTGATGTGTACCCGCCAACTGTGATTTAAAACGTATTGATGTAAAAGTGTTGATGTTGTATTGTTTTTTATAAGATTTGTTCCATAGTGCCATTATTATTTTATCCTATAATTGATTTGTTTTAAATGTTGAAGGATAAAATACGTTGCATTTAGCGGTCTCAATAGCTTAGTGGTTAATGACAGCGCTTTAGCGCTACAGACCTTTGACAGTCGTCGTGGTTTCGAGCCATGGTGGTGTCGTGTTCAGATGGGATCCTCCGTGCTTCACCTCAATCCGAGGTTGCTTACTATGAACCAAGCCCCAATACATGTCATATACGTTGCAAGAGCGAAAACTGTGTATTCTGAGTATTTAATAACAGAAAAACCGTAACTTCAATTACAATGTATGATTCTACCAATCAGACATTGTCTATATCATAAGAACGGCTATAATATAGTGTATGCCGATTTATGTCAAACCTGAGAATTTATTTTATCACAATTGTTACTTTTTGTTCAATTTTTTTTTATTACAGAATTAAAAAAAGATAATCGATATCGTTAACTTTTGAAAAAAAAAATGTTTAAAGATTAAATGCTAAATGAATGTGACACTTCGTTTTATATGTTTTACCATTTTGTTCCTGTGGAAATGAATACCACATTCATTTGAATATTTCTATAGTTGCCATTATAGGGATTCTGCCTTGTTTTTTTTCCAAATAGTAATACTCTATATAAGTACACATGAAAGGGGCGTAGCGTGGCATTGTAACATTTATATATTCCTGACAAATATCGGTAGTACGAGCATCAGTTGAAAATGGGCCACGCTACACCCCTGAGATTATGATGTTTTCCTTCTTTACTGTATAATATCTAAATGTAGAACTGTGTATTCTCATGGAGCTCCAACAGTCGAAAATGGAACAATATACGTTAACGATGTACATACGTTTTTTTGAGTACCGCTAAGACTCGACTTCATTTCAACTCACTCGAGTCAATTGAATTGAATGTTGTTTAACGGCTGATCAACACAGTAAAGGTTATTTAGAGCCGCCCTAGAGAGAGGGGGGGAAGGATACATAGGAATCCGGGAACCGTGCCCTACTCTTATTTTCGAATAGATTTCTATGGTTCTTTAACGTGCTCGGAGGGTAGACCGATACACGGGACCGCCCGGTTTACATCCGCACCCGATGGACGAGGCTAAGGGAAAGTGTCTTGCCCAAGAACACACCGACGAAACTCAGTGGCACCACGGAGGATTGAACCCGGGGCCTCGAGTCAAAGGTGCAAAAGGCGAGCTATTAACAGGTTTGGTACGTCGTCTTGCAGTTCGTACGTGCACCCGTCTTCAACCCGTCTGATTTACAAAATGAAACTTTTTTTATACGCCCGTCGTGGCGGTGTCCTTCCGTCTGTCCGTTAACTTATACCTGACAAGTGAGTGTGGGCAATAACTTTCAAAGTATAAGGTCTACAACAATGAGACTTTGTAAACATCGTCAGCATGATCCAATGAATACCTCTGATAAAGGCCAAAAACACACTGGTTCATAGTTTTTGAATTATTCCCCTTTGAAAAACGGTTTATCTTGAAACTTAACATTGCCTTTTACAAGTGACAAGCTAACAACGTTCAAAGAACAATAAAACGTTGCTATATTCAACATGATGTGAATACATCTTATAAAAGGCCCATAAAAAACTTAAAAGGCCATAAAAGGCCCTGAAACTTAACATTGCCTTTTACAAGTGACAAGCTAATAACGTTCAAAGAACAATAAAACGTTGCTATCATCAACATGCTGTGAACACATCTTATAAAAGGCCCATAGCCCTCTGATTCATATATTTTGAATCATTTCTCTTTTAAAAAAAAGGTTAAACTTGGAACTTAATTTTGCCAAAGACGGGCGCATATGTCCCGCTTGACGGTGCTCTTGTTACTGAATCAAAAAAGTCAACAATTAGATATCCATGAGAGCCGTGTCCGAACACATGTGGCTAGCCTTTAACGGGATTTGCTTCTTACCCGGCGGACGCATGAGAGATGGTATGTTGGTCTCACGTGCGTTTCCTCGGGTTACTCCGTCTTTTACCCACATGATGGCCACGGAATGACCATCATTCGTTCCAAGGAGAATGATTTAATGAGAATGAGAATGTTATTTAACTTGATAAAATGACGTAAAACAACGTTCAAACAAAACTAATCATTTCGGCAGAAATATGCCCCTTTTCATAAAACTTTAACCAGCAACAGAACCATAACTTAAAGACAGTTTCTATAGTTTTTTCTGCATAACAGGTTTTCTTTAAACTTTTTGTACATTAAGTCTGTTAAATATATAGACAGAAAAGGCAAAAATAATGGTAGGTCACCATGATTGTTAAAATTTAAAAAAAAAAAAAATTGTAATGCCACCGTCATGTCAATCTGTCCAAAAAGTTGAACAAGTCCATGAAATAGCTAAATAAGACATTTTTGAAGTCTAATCATTTATTCATTGGTCACAATTCTGCTAAAATTGTATTAAAGTAAAGAACATTTATAATTACAATAACATTTAAAGCTCATCTTTATGTAAAACCTATATTTTTTTTACAAAATCTGTTGAGACCATTACCACAATTTATGCACAAATTAGCCCATAATGATACAATTTCCTTTTTTTTTTTGTATGTTCCCAATAATATAATTTGTTTAAACTTTCTAAGCACATAGTTTAGCATATATAAAAACAAAATGTGCAATACAAATATTAGGTCCCCATGCTTGTTTAGAAAATAAATTTGAAATCCTACCCTATGCTAAAAGGCCAAGTTTTGTTTGAAATTATATAAAAATGGTCTTTTTTGTTATGTTCCTAATAACAGAATTTGTTCAAACTTCCTAGGCACTTATTTGAACATATATTTAGACAATATATGCAATTAAAATTATAGGTCACCATGCATATTGAGATTTAATATTGGATTTTGGAACCCTACCATTATGCTTACATTTTTTAATTTTGTTGGAATTTTTACAAAATGCTATATTTTTCCTATTTTATGTATCTAATAATAGGCATTTATTTAAATAAAGACAATAAAAAAAATAATACAACTAGACATCAAAAGCAACATTCCTGTAAATTTTTAGGAAAATACATCCAATAGTTTCAGAAGAGAAGTCGCCCAAAAATGCTGCGCATGGAAAAATACAGAAAATGCCTTTAAACCAGTGAACTAATATGTAGAACAGTCTTAATTCACTGGTTGAACAGACTTGTCCTATGTTCGTGAAACTTCATACACATCTTAAAGACATCACACTAGCCTAATCCATTCTATAGAAATAGTGGGGGCATAATTATGATTGTTTTTTTCATGCATTGTGACAAGTACGAGAATTTCATGCAAAACTGGAGATTGGTATATTATGAGGCCCCGACAAACAATTTTAAATCCGATTTAATTATTTCTAAATTTTATGTGTAACAGTTCCAGCATGATTTAATTTCAATATTTTTAGTATTTATTTTGGTTAAGTTTAAGACAACATATATTATATTGTTAATTTAATAATAAGTATGTGTAAACTTACATTAATTGTGTCTTCTAAAATGGTCTCCAAATACAGTCTTTGAACAATAAACTGACCCATCTTAACCAAATTCGGTTTTGGTATCCATAGGATGATCGACGTGCGTTGTCCAAACTAATGTTTTCATTCCAATGACACAGAGCTAAGTTTGTTTTAAAATGTACTGTATATCACCACAAGAACCTAGCCTTTTGTCGTGAAAAATGTTTAGTGTGTTATTAAAAGATTCCACTAAATAAGAGTCCATACTGAAAATGTAATGCTGGGGAGTTTTGTAAACGTCAAAACTTTTGACTGTCGATAATAAAAGCTGTTTTGCAAAAGGGTCTGTTATGATAATACGACTTGGCTCATAATTTATATCTGTTTTACATCTGGATGCTGGTTCACACTTGTCATGGATGTTCTCATAGTGTGGCACAATATTCTCTAACATAGATTTTAATTTGTCTTTATCACCCTTGCAATTTCTCATTGCATATTGCACGTGAGTTTTTATAGGTTCAACCTTTTGCGCTATGCTGTACAACTGCGGTGCTTGGAACGATCCTCGGTACGTGGAAAGAAAGCACAAGCGCGACAGGGAGACAATACATGGCACCGACGAGAGATGTGTGGTATCCAAATGTAAAATATGGTATCCTAATTTAGAGAAAATACCATACATGGGACATATGAGGGACTAGAAAGGATATTTTGTCATGATTGTAATGTTGTTTATTGTGTATTATTCAGTCTATACATATTTGTTATAATAAAATAAATTGAATTTGCAGATTTTACCTTTTTAATCTGCCATATTTAAATGTTTCTATTCGAAAGAGTAAAATGAACATTTAGCAATTTTAAGAAACATTGCACATTGAAGTCTTATATAAAATTATGTCAGGGCCTCAATAAATATTTTCCACAGTAGAGGATTAACAAGTTTATGATCGTCTCTAGCTGTAAAATGTCCGTGATCTTTTGATTCTGGTGTGATGTCTTTAAGCGTACCTCACGGAATGTCGGTACACATGTCCAATAACGCAAGCGACTCAAGTATTCCGTGGAACAGCATTCTAGTTTAGATAGGAAGTATTCCTATCGGTATATTTTTAGGTCTGTGCTGGAATTTATATTTTTCTTCGGTATTTTACCATGGGCTTTACTATTCAATTGTAGCATGGTCGGTGACATTTCCTTTGATGAATGCAGAGCATTAAATCGTTTAATTTAGGGTAAATAAAGGGGCGTGGCTATACCGTACTATGACTACCAGATATAGGAATTTATAGTACGGGTCACTATGACGTCACAGTGTTACTAAGTACACCATGCTACAAAAAAGATAGAGTGTCTCTTTAAACACTTTTCTTTCTTCTCTGTTGATACCGACACGTTCACGTCGTGGGGAAGGGACGTCAAGACTGATTGGGACCGACTATCCCAGTCGGTGCTGATGACTAAGATCGGTGTCGTCTCCGTTGTCCCGCCCGCCATGGAACATCGCCAGGAACAACCAACGAGGTGAAGAAGTTAGCTGAGCGTCGACAGTCTGTATGTGGAACCCCCCGAATGTTTGGTGTGGCATATATGGGCTATGTATATATTGAATGTGTGGTCGACGACTCAGCAGCTTAACGGATCGACGAGGGGAAGCCTGGCGAGGTACATGGAGCAACGGAGTCAGCAACCTGCGTGCCTATAGAACTTGAGGCCTCCGGGGACGCAGGTTGCAGAGGCGGGGTGGCCCAAAGACAGGACCCCGGCCCAGTAGCGGATGTAGAGCAGCACCACCTAGCGGATGTAGGCCAGCACCACTCCAGACAGCACTTCACCGCCGCAGCGAAACAACACAGAGCGAGAGCGACAAGCATCAACACATCAACAATAGAACCGACGCAGTCATCACATCACACAGATACAACCTACACACCACAACGATGAAAGTGCAAACATAATGCCGGGTCAACGTGGGATTCTTCACGGGGGCCCATATGGTAGAGGCACTCTAATCCTTAGAAGACAACATTTAAACACCGAGATGGGCGCAGCGTAGTGGTTACGCCCATCTCGGTGTTTAAATAAGCCAACTCGCTGAGACCAGACTCTATATATTACTTGTTGCATAATACTACACTACTTGTAGTATTCCTTTTAGTGAATTCGATTTAAATTGTGTAGAAATCCTAGCATACGTAATAGAAAACCTAGCATACGTAATAGAAATCCTAGCATACGTAATAGTAATAGAAATCCTAGCATACGTAATAGAAATCCTAGCATACCTAATGGAAATCCTAATAGAAAGAGTATGCATCGAGCTACGCTCATCTCGATGTATAAACTAAACAAACGAGACGAGGCCATACTCTATTTGTTTTGTAGCATGTCCATTTCAGCTGGCTGCCATACTCTAACTTCCGATAACTGGTAGTTAGAGTACACCGTTTATTCTGACAGGTGTTATTTCCAGTTAAACTTTGTACACCTGTGCGAAAATAACTGTGCAGATACAAAGGGAATTTCAGTGACATGCTACAACGCGTGTTTTTGTTGTTTTTAAATCGTTTACATGAGTTAAAATCTACCATTAGTGACCATTGAAATACGTCGATTTCGAATAAGTTCATGAATTGATAATACTTTTGAAGTGCTTGTGTGCTTGCCACATTTTTAGCATAAATTGATCATGCTTACATTCCTCCAGGTAACTGGACACTCTACCAGAAGCGAGGGCCCCGCCAACATGATTACGAAGCACCAACCGAAGTAGAAATGTAAACAAAGTATTACGACAGAACCACGTGTTACGCAGGGAGTGTTCGCGCCTGTCACGACCAATCATGTTTGATCGGCGTGAAAAATCAACATTTGCATATATTTACATAGTCTGAAATGCAGATGTTGGTTATATTGATGGTCAGCGGGAAAGAGTGTGGTCTGTTCCTGCAAAACTCTCCATATTATCAGGGTTTTCGTATCTACAACAGTTTGTACTGGTTTTTAAATGTTGAAAAGGGTTCTAAATATTAAATAAAAATAAATATAATATAGTATCATAAGTTAATTTCAAAGTCAATATATCTTAATATAAAGAACTTTACAATACAACGTAATTTAAACCCATCACTTTATAATTATATGATGGCTTCTCGCAGTTGATTTTTATCGTAATACAACCTTATTAAATGTAATATATTCATACACCCAGGGAGTCAGATACGTAATCTAGACGGGTCCTGATACACCCAAACATTTTTTTTTTAATCTTAATGGAAGCCGCCGTTTTGAGAACTATGACATCACAGTTCTAAATTACCATAATTTATACGGAAAATGTATAAATATCTTAATTAAGTGATTTATAGGGCGGAAATCAAAGCACCTGTATCAAAAATAAGTAAAGAATTTTGCGTTCCTTTGCAGTGATTTTCTTTGCTTTTAATAATATATATCATATCATTATATGCCATATATAATGGTTATTTAGAACTATGACGCCATATTTCTCAAAATGGCGGCTCCCGTATTAGTTTTAGATTTCAAGATTCAAATGGTCATATCGTCTTTGTTTATTATCCGATGTTGATCATTCTTACACATTTTTCTAAGTATTTCAGAACTATTAATAATAAAAATTGTTCGGCTGTATGCCTACATTCTTTTATAAATGACGCCGGTGCCTGGAATGGGATAACTTCACGAGGAAAGGTCTAAAATGAGGATTATTTTATTGATAATGAATAAGGCCTTTTTGTTTTGTATTGTTTTTCATAAATCTTTATTATTTGCAATTAAAAACCAGATGGTGTAAGAAGTCATCTGGACGGCACTCGTAAACAGAAGATACAGAAATTACTGGAATAATATTACAATTAGAAAAAGACTCTATGGAAAAAAAACAAAACAATATCACTGTTCATGTCCCATATATATCACAATCACAGCACTGTTTATGTCGGTTGAAAACGATTTAACAATGGTGATTTTTAATGTCCAGGCAGGATCCTTCAATAGATTATCGATAGAACCTGGTCCAAGGGAGAAGAGTAGAATTCGTATGTAATATATAAAAAATATCATTGAGCATAAATTAGTATAACTATAATTAGAGTAACACTTAACACATGCAATTGAAAACCGTAACCGAGAGCCGTTTACAATATATGTTAGCAAAAGTTGTTGAGAAACTATATTTTATGAAATACTTGTCCATATGCATACGACTTACAATTTAAAGATGAATGGCCACCCTTTTTGTAGTATTATCAATTAACATTATATGAACATTTCTTGATAGTCCCGAAGAGAAACATATATTTAATTCCGCTACTAAGTTGTTTGTAAAAATAAGTATTATTTGCATGACGTAGATACTACTTTTACCACTGCGTGACTGCACGGGGAAATGAGGTAAATCTGAATTGTATAGGTGCACAACTATTGCCAGATAATTGATAAATACATTTACCTGTGGATTAATTTACCTGTTCAAAGTTTTCAAAGTAATCAAATACAATCTTATACTTGCTTTTCACAGATATTGCAATGTGTGAATTGTAAATATCTATTGTTGTGTATTGATTTCGATTTAAATTAACATAAACATGTTCATGAAACAAAACATGGCCGGAGATCTTTAATAAAAAGAAATCACTGGCAACTATACACCACAGTGCGTTCCCTATGAATATGGCTTTAAAGGGACACACGGCAATCTTGAAGTTTGTATCAATAATTAAGTTGTGTTATTGTTGTGTTCTAAGGAGTATAGTCCCTCTACCATATGAGCCCCGAGAAGAATCCCTCGTTGACTGGTTATTATGAATTATATTCGTATCTTGATTCATTAATACAGTATCATTTTGACTTGAAAACTGCTTACATATTTACGTACCATTTGCAGTTTTCAATTTTCCTTCGTTATTCTACGATAATATACTATGATACACAGTTAGTAATATGCAAAAACAATTATCTTTAGAACTATTCTTAGAATTAATATTAATGATTGAACAAATGCAAGTTCTGTAGAAAAACTAACGGGATGCCGTGAGATTTTAAAAAATGCAAGATTGCCTTGTTTAAATGAACATGTGTTTTTATTAACCAGACTGAACCTTTTTTGCCAAAAAAATACTAAAAGAAGCCAAGCCTGGTTCCCTGGCCTCCCACACTGTTTTGCACAGCGCACAGTGCACAGCAAAGCATTGTGGGAGGCCAGGGAACCATCCTAAAAGAAGCCTGCTTTGGTAGGCTTAGTTTCCATTCTAAACACATATTTTATGGCATTGGGTAGGGTTCCAGTTTCTCAACATAATTTTTATTGGTGCTAAATACCATGTACATAAAATACATACCATAACTTTAGGTGACGGTCACGATAAGGTTAAACTATTCCTACACAAACAGAAGGCAGTATATATTTCCTTAGGCCTTTTTTTTTATTCTATGTTTTACATAAATAAAGACTTTCAATAATAATTCCATTTGGTTTCAATGATTTTATTGTTTGGCCGGAAAACAAATTATTATGTGAAACTACATACTGATAGCACCTTTTTGATTAACCTTAATTGTCAATGGTGATTTTGATTGGATAAATGATTATCGATACGGGTTTGTGCTGAGTATTTGTATATTTTCTTTTCTTCTGAAAATAGGACTTTTTGAGAGAAGGGTTCGTAAAACATAGAATAAAAAAAAGGCCTTACTACTTTGTAAAATTCGGCCGGCCTGGTCAAGCTGACATTCTGCAAACCGTCTTCATAAACGAGCATGACAGGAATTCTATACGTTAATGCATTCCACGTTATTAATTAAGTGTATGTCGGAAGATAAAGCAAGTAGACTTAGTTAATTTACTCCATGTTTCACTTCATAAGAATACATGAGGCAGTTAATATAATTCAGATAAGTTGATTATCATTTTTCTGCAATACACAACGAACTGACTGCCCCACGTGCCGTCCACGTATTTCGCACGTGCTTTATATTAATGATCCCACATACTGTACAAAGTTGCAATCTTCAGAGGTCAATATAGGGTTATATCTGTATTGCAGTTCTGAATTTTGCAACTGTATATCACAGGGACGTTGAACGTTCTTTTTAGACCCGATCCTCCTTCCCACCTCTATACCAATATATAGATATATATTGTTCTACAGAGGTGGGAATTAGGATCGGGTCGTCCCTGTGATATACAGTTATGATATATAGATATATACTGGTATAGAGGTGGGAATGATATATAGATATATATTGGTATAGAGGTGGGAATGAGGATCGGGTCGTCCCTGTGATATACAGTTATATATATTGGTATAGAGGTGGGAATGATATATAGATATATATTGGTATAGAGGTGGGAATGAGGATCGGGTCGTCCCGGTGATATACAGTTATATATTGGTATAGAGGTGGGAATGATATACAGTTATATATTGGTATAGAGGTGGGAATGAGGATCGGGTCGTCCCTGTGATATACAGTTATATATTGGTATAGAGGTGGGAATGAGGATCGGGTCTAAAAAGAGCGTTCAACGCCCCTGTGGTGTATATCAATATATTAATAGTGACAAACTGTGTTTAAAGGCGACGCGTTAAACACCAGTTGTGGCGTTAAATGACTGATATACGTGCGTACGGTCGCAAAACTCAGCATTTCGATACTGATTAAACGTTTCTAAGGCATTTAGCGTTTACCAAACTTATTCAACCATTCAGTTGCCTCAGATTGTCGGATACTTGCACCAATTGTTCATTAATATTTTACTATCAACGCTTAGTGTGATTCCTACGCATAATTCAGAAACACACTACTACAATTGACAATTCTATAGGAATGCCATCAACTCGTTAACTAGTTAACTCATCAACTCGTTAAATGATATGCACATTGTACCCATTTCTTTAGAAAACTAGTGTCTTCTTTTTCGTTATTTCGACTATCGTCTCCTTTTTTTTGTTTTTTGTTCGTGTTTTTTTTTGCGCAATGACTTTTAAACGCAAACTTCAGGAAATAAATGAATAGAGAGTCCCTCGTGGATTTAGCTTTATGTACAAATTATAAATGTTAGTAGTTGGCAATAGTTCTTCTAATTGTATATTTTCAGTAAGCAGAATAAGTAAACCATGTGTTTTCTTTGTATAAGACATGCATGACGACAAGATTGCACGATTGTGTGTACAGATGCCTGATCAATCTACACGATTTCAAACTGAACATATTGACGCCACACAATACCTACATCGCAAGTATTTATCAATGCTCACGAGTTATTTGCGTCGTATTTACAACAAATACCATTATCTGCAGACAACCTGCGGAGTGACAATATAAGAATCTTTCATGGGTATCCGGTGAAGATAGGGAATTCCAACCCGAGGTATACGTGTTTTTATCGGAACCGAGGCTCTGCCGAGGTTCCGATTAAAACACTTATACCGAGGGTTGGAATTCCCTATCTGAACCGAATACCCATGATAGATTCTTTTTCTTGCATATCAGAGAAATGTTGTGCATTGACGCCGCCAGCTATTAACGTTTTGCATGTTTTCCTGCATACCGGATGTTGGCGCGCGTGAATTTTATCTCGACCCTAGGGTGAGATGGAAATATCTAGCCCCGGTAATAGGTAATATGGCGGATATCCTTGTCCGGTAAGCAAGAAACTAGTGTCTCCCACACACGGGACATTTGCGGTAAGATTGTAACAGATAGCGTTTAGTGTACCTTTTACGGACGAGCGTTTAGTGTACCTTTTACGGACGGCTTGTAACTTTTACGGACGGCTACAGCAGATAGCGACGTTGTAACAAATGGGGTTCCTACAGACACACTTAAGGTGTGAATGGTAAATACTCTTAAGTATGGGACACAGACATTTATTTGCCCATAATCTGACAGCGTTTCACCACTTGCAATCGATTGTAAATTGTAGATCATGTGTTTGAGCAGACAGACAGACAGACAGACAGATATTTTTTATTGATTTAAACTTTACAAGTTTATCATCATATACAATATGCAAACATTTATTCGTGACAGAATAAGCAAAACAAACAAACAACAAAAACATAATTTTGCACACTAGTTTCAAATAAATTGTATTATTGAATAATTTGAAATATTAAATAATTGAATAAAAATGTGGAAATGACACTGAACTTTAACTTACGCAAATTAAATTAAATATTAAATTAAAAAACAACAACAAAAAAACAAAACAAAAAATTATTTTGTTCTCATTATCACAAAAGCAGTAACATGAATAATTAATTGATAATAGTTTTCATTCGAGGATAAACCTAGTTTTGATTAAACAATAAATCATTACGAGAATCAAATGCTTCTTTTATAAACCAAGATAAATTAAACAACTCTTTCTTATTACTTGTTTTCATTAGCTCTATGAATTTTAAAACACTTGGACGTTTATAATAGTACTTTTTAATGTATTTTCTTCTTATATTAACATATACAGGACAAATCAAAACAAAATGGTATTCATCTTCAATGTCATTAGAATTACAAATGGTACAATGACGTTGGTTTCTTTCTAATCTGTTCTGTGCGTAGCGCCCAGTTTCAATTCGCAGTGAATGCGACGATAGTCTTAGTTTTGATAAAACAATTCGCAACTTATATGGCAAAATATCGAGATATGGTTCATATTCAAAATTGCCTTTAAAATGTAAATACATTGACAAAACTCTATTATTTACAACATCGCTGTTCCACTTTTGAACAAAACAATCGACTTAACGCTGTTTAAAAACAGTATGAAATGTTTTCAAAGGAACACTATTTGGATTATTCCAAACATAGCCAAAACCATACTCGTTTAGAAGCTTTTTAATATTCCCAGCCCAATTATTACGCCAATTTTCTATGTTATTGACGGAATTATTGTAAATACTAGCAATTATAATATTGTCAGAGTTAATTGTTTTGCACCAATATTTAACGATTCTAACATAGCGCAATATATACAATGGATACCGCCCAAGTTCCCCGTAAATACCCGCATTGCTAGTAGAAGTCTTAACATTTAAAATATATTTACAAAATTTTAAGTGAATCCTTTCAATTTCTTTCGACTTAGAAAACCCCCAGGCTTCGCAACCATAATTCAGAATGGATTCAACAAAGGAGTCGAATAATTGACACATTGTCTTAGGTTTAAAATTAAACTTCTTAGTATTAGCAATTAATATATGTAAAGCCTTTAAACCCTTCCCTGCTAAACTTACTTGATTTAAAACAAATGTTCCGGTATAATTAAAAATAACTCCCAGATAATTAAAATCGTTAACTATTTCTAAGAAGTTGTCATTATATGTCCATGACTCATTTTGTCTTAATTGGCCCCTTTTCCTAAAAACCATAATTTTGGTTTTGACGGAATTTACTTCTAATCCCCATTTATTACAATAAGCTAGTAATAAATCTAAATTTTGCTGCAAATCATCAGGTGATTTTCCTACTAAAACCATATCATCTGCAAACAGTAGAAGAATAAGAGTAATATCGTCGATAGTAAGACCTGAACTAATATCATTTTGTAAATATAACTCTAAATCTTCAACGAAAAGGGAGAAAATTATCGGGGAAATTACCTCCCCTTGCCTTAGACCGATTGAACAGTCGAAAAAATCTGAATAACTATTGCAACTTTTAACACAAGATTTTACTTTAGAGTACATGTCTCTTATTATTCTAAGTAGCTTTCCATTTATGCCTATTTTATAAAGTTTTAGCCATAAGGCATTCCTATAAACGCTATCAAAAGCTTTTTTCAAATCAACAAATGCGCAATACAATCGACCTTTCTCATTTAATATCTTGTGAATAACAGATTGTAATACAAAAATTGCATCGATAGTTGAACGACCCCACCTAAAACCAAATTGGGCGTCTGATATAATATTATTATCTTCACACCATTTACTTATCCTTTTATTTAAAATACCGGTAAAGATTTTGGACAAACAACTAACAATAGTTATTCCTCTATAAGTATTTACGTCGTCAGGGTCGTTCTTCTTAAACAAAGGTATAATAATTCCCTCGGTCCATTTTTCTGGAAAATATCCGGAGTTTAGTACAGCATTAAATAAATCAACAAGATGCGAGGAAATGATATCTACTGATTCGAGGAAATATTCATTCATGACAAAGTCTCCAGAAATTGACTTATTTCGCTTCAAAGAACGAACAACAGATTCTACCTCAGCAATTGTTATAATTTTATCCAATTCTTCAAACTTACAACTGTTTTCATTAAAATCATGCTGCTGGCAGAAAGATTCTGCTTCATCATTTTCTACTTGAAAAATCTCCGTTGACAACTGAGAAAAATAATTATAAAATCTCTCAAGACTTATGTTTTCACTCTTCGATTTATTTTTTCGTAAAAATAACTTCCAAAAATCTTTAGGCTTCTTATGCCTTAAATTCTCAATCTCACTCATCTTCTTATTTTCATACGCACGCCGTTTTTTCTTTATAAGCATTTTATAGGACTTCTTTTTAATATGCAATTCAACTCTATTTTGAGCATGGTCTAGTTTTCCCGCCGAAGTAATAATATTTTTTTATTATAGAGTAATCGTAGCTCTTAAAAAATCGCTGAACGCAATTCAGTTTTTTAACATATGTTGGATGTCTGCAAAATCATTTTGGTATAATTTAATTAAAAAATTTAATGAAAAAAATATAAAACAATAACAACAGCAACGCAAAACACGAACAACTTATTTTTGAGAAATTAGAATAGTGTACCAGCTATTCATTCAAACCTTACCAATGTAATAACGAAAACAAATATATATATTACATTTGTCATGTCCTCGATACTTTTAAGATAAAAGAAATTACATGAATAAATATATCATGGTCCACATTTTACGCACGATAGCTATCAAGAATATTGTCGAATGTCCCTTCATTAAACCGTAAACAAATATGATGAACATCATAAATTAATCCGAACGCTTCATATTATATATCTGCTATGTGGCCCACTTGAAGTTAAAATTCACTCATCTAGGGATTTCATCAACTCGCTAAATGTTACACATTTCTAAAGAAGTGTTTTAGTATGCTCTCCGAGATTTTCGGGGGAGCATATATAGTCGCCGCTTTGTCCGTCCTTCCGTCCGTCCGTCCCATTCTAATCCAGAGCATTACTTCAAAACTATTGATGAGATTGCAATAAAACTTCACACAATGATAGAGAGCAATTAGAGGAAGTACACAAGGAAAGAACCGTAACTTTGTCTTCATTCAAATTAGAGTTATTGCCATTTGTAATTTTAAACTTAGAATTCTTGTCCGGAGCATAACTTCCAAAACATTTTATGGGACTGCATTGAAACTTCGCACAATGATAGAGAACAATGAAAGGAAGTACAGTGTGCAAGAATTCATTGAAATTAGAGTTATTGCCCTTCGTTTTTTCTCCCCTGTTTTTGTTTTGTTATTCGAAAAACATCAAGTCAAAGCCACGTTTTTGCAGCATGAATTTTGAAAGCAACCCTCATGAAATAAATGAGTGCAGATTCCCATGTGAATTGATATAAAAATTGTGTTTGTGTTTGCACATATTCAAATGTAAATTAATTCGTATATTAAGCATTATTTAACAATGTGTTTTCTTTGTATTAGATACGATGGCGACAACACTTGCACGATTGTGGAAGGAGGTCTGGTTTATGATTAGAAACTCAACATACTGATACCAGACAATACCTGTACCGCAACTATGTATCGATTCTCTTGCGTTATTTCATCGCTATTGCGTCGCATGTTCAACAAATACCATGTTCTGCAGACCACATGCGGCGTGTTCCCTGTTAACAATGCATGTGTTAGCCATGCGTGCTCTTCAGTTCTCAACAAATGCCATTCTCTGTAGAACACATGCAGCGTGTCCCCAACACACGGGACACACTTAAGGTGTGACTTGGTAAATACGCTTGAAGTTCCGGACCCAGGCATTTATTTGCCCATAACGGAACAGCATAGCACCCACTTGAAATCGACTGTACATTGGAGATACTGTCTTTGAATATGGTGTGGTTTTCCCCGATGAATTAATAAAAGTCTCTTATTTCTTTGTTTATATTAACGCAGGAATGTTTATCAGCGTCACATTATTTGCAACTACATTTGAAAACTATCTTCAAGAAATACATGGGTGTTTTTATGATGTTCAATATTCGAATGGTAATTGTTGCTATTAGTATATTTAAACTAATTTAACCATGTGCGTTCTTTGTATTATATATGCACGAGGACAACATTGCAAGGTCTGGGGTATCTACATAATTATAATTTCAACATATTTAATATTGACACCAGACAATACCTGCCCCTCAAGTATGTATCCATAATCTTGAGTTATTGCGTCGCATTTTCAACAAATACCATTCTCTGCAGACCACGTGGGGCGTGACAAACTATACCGTGGTCTAATATAAGGTATGAAGTGGTAAATACTCTTGAAGTTGCGGACACAGACATTTATTTGCCCATAACGGGACAGCATAACACTAGCTAGCACCCACATGCAATCAACTTCTGTAAATGGTAGATAGTGTCTTTGAGCGTAGTGTACTACTGGGGAGAAATCTTGGTTCTTAAACAAATATCGCTCCCAATTGAAGTTTTCAACACATTTGAAATGTCTGCAAATCATGGTGGGATAATTTAATAAAAAAGTAATAAAACAACACGAAAAACGAACAATTTATTTTTAGAATATTGAATCAGTTACTTATTTAAACGTTTACCATTGTAAAATAAGGGAAAACAAATATATTCCAATTTTTATTTCACTGCGCACACACTTTAAGCATAGGTTATTTTATTTATATTTGGAATAATGTAACCACGTGTTTCCTTTGTATTAGCGGGGATGTAATTTGAGATACATGACGACAAACTTGTTTGTTGTGTTTGTTTGTTTGTATGGTGTTTTACGTCATTTTCAACACATGCAAGGTTATATATGACGGTCGATTTTTTTGTGTGGAGGCAGACAACCCACTTTTCCTGGGTAGAACCAGTACTGTATACCTCCCGCCATCCGTAAGAATCGACACTTCCTCACTTACAAGTCGAGCTCCCAGTGGGATTCCAACCCGCAGCGGTGAGTAGCGAAAGTTTACAACGCAACGTCGTTAACCATTCGGCCACGGAGACGCTACGTACGACAAACTTGTAAAAATTCAACATACTTAATATTGACACCAGACAATACTTGCATCACAAATATTTGCTCTTGCTTTTAAATTATTGCATCGCATATTCAACAAATACCATTCTCTGCAGACCACATGCGGCGTGGCAAACGTGTGTCCTCTCACACGACACACGGGACACACGTATGGTGATAAATAGTAAATAAAATATACTCTTGACGTTTATGACACATGAATATATTTGCCCATAACGGGACAACATAGCACCCACTTGCAATCAACTGTGTAAAATGTAGCTAGTGTCTTTTAGTATGATGCAGTTTTGCTGGTGAAGTAATGATTGTGTATTAATATGGCGAAATGTTGTTTCTTAAAAATGTTAAATGTCTGCAAATCATATTGGGGATAATTATATAAAATGTTATTAAAAGAAGCAACAACAACCACACACAAAATAATTATTTTTGTGTGTGACTATATTGCATCTGACAGTTATTTAGTAAAACATATCCATTGTAAACTAACAAATACAATGTATCTTTCAATTTTTATTTTTCATTAATAACAGTTATCATGGTACGCATTTTAATGCGCGATAGCTATCACAAAATTGCCGTGAGTATTTTGCATGTACAGTAATCTGACTGCTACACATACTAAATAAACTGGCTATGTGGTCTATTAGAAGTTAATTAACATCAATTTGTTAAATGGGATACAAGTGTACACATTTTTTTGTTATAGAAGTGCTTTTCTTATTCGAATAAGATCAAATCAAAGTAATGACGTTCGAAAGCAATACTCAGGAAATAAATAAGTGCAAAGTTCTTTGTGAAATGATTTTAAACTGTTTTTGTGTGTACAGATATTCCAGTGTTAATAGCTAGCATTAGTTCTCCTAATTGTATATTTCGAATAAGTTAACCACGTGTTTTTCTTTGTATTAGACATGCATGACAAGAGCATTGCAACAGTGTGGACAGTGAACAGTGACCTGGTCCCATGTTTTCGAAACGTTTGAGTCGAAATCTCAGACTCAAGCTCAGCTATACACAATTTAAAATCTTGCTTAACGGTCATGGAATGACCTGAAACTTTACACAAATCGAGATAATCATCAATTACAAATGTCCTGAAAGTTTCGGGAAGAAAAACAATCACTGAAAAAAGTTACAGCTAAAAGAAATGAATTTTGAGTTTGAGCATAAGATTTTAGCTGAGCAAACTTCGAGAATATGGGTCCTGAGCTATTTGCATGATTAAAAAACCCGACTTAGTTTATATCTTATACCCTTTTAATGTGGGCCGGTTAAAATACTGACACCGGAACATGGCTGCACCGCAACTATTTATCAATGCATGCTCTTCAGATTTCAACAATGCCATACTCTGTAGAACACATGCAGCGTGTCCCCAGCACACGGGACACACGTAAGGTGTGAAATGGTAAATATTCTTGAAGTACCGGACACAGACATTTATTTGCCCATAACGGGACAGGATAACACCCACTTGAAATCGACGGTAGTCATAACGTCTTCCCACCTTAATTCCATTAAGCGATGGGAAAGCTTATATCAGCAGAATTTTACAACGGATATTTCGACAATAAAACACTTTTAAAAACACTTTTGACTGAAATAATCCGATAACCTGTTTGAAATTACCTATTACATGTTTTAATTTTACAATATGCAAAGCCAGAATTAAGGTTTTATTTCATACCCCAGTCAACCCCGTTTTCGCATCTTGGAGAAGGGGTTGGTGGGGTATGAAAGTTAATACTCTGACCACGTAATGGTTTTTGAGCATGGGCCGATTTCCCCGATGAATTACTATTAGTGTCTTAAGACGTTAATTTCAATGCTTGCTACAGTCCAGACTATATTGTACCTATACCTTTTGGTTAAAAGGCTGAGGGACTATAATCCTTAGAACTACACACACACACACACACTTACAAATTATAAATGTTAGTAGTTGGCAATAGTTCTTCTAATTGTATATTTACAGTAAGCAAAATAAGTAAATCATGTGTTTTCTTTGTATAAGACATGCATGACGACAAGATTGCACGATTGTGTGTACAGATGCATGATAAATCTACACGATTTCAAACTGAACATATTGACGCCAGACAATACCTACATCGCAAGTATGTATCGATGCTCACGAGTTATTTGCGTCGGATTTACAACAAATACCATTATCTGCAGACAACCTATAAGAATCTTACATGGGTATCCGGTGAAGTAGGGAATTCCAACCCGAGGTATACGTGTTTTTATCGGAACCGAGGCTCTGCCGAGGTTCCGATTAAAACATTTATACCGAGGGTTGGAATTCCCTATCTGAACCGAATACCCATGATAGATTCTTTTTCTTGCATATCAGAGAAATGTTGTGCATTGACGCCGCCAGCTTATAACGTTTTGCAAGTTTTCCTGCATACCGGATGTTGGGGCGCGTGAATTTTATCTCGACCCTAGGGTGAGATGGAAATATCTAGCCCCTGTAATATTGGGATATCCTTGTCCGGTAAGCAAGAAACTAGTGTCTCCCACACACGGGACATTTGCGGTAAGATTGTAACAGATAGCGTTTAGTGTACCTTTTACGGACGAGCGTTTAGTGTACCTTTTACGGACGGCTTGTAACTTTTACGGACGGCTACAACAGATAGCGACGTTGTAATAAATGGGGTTCCTACAGACAGACGTAAGTTGTGAATGGTAAATACTCTTAAAGTATGGGACACAGACATTTATTTGCCCATAATCTGACAGCGTTGCACCACTTGCAATCGATTGCAAATTGTAGATCATGCGTTTGAGCATGGTGTAGTTTTCCCGCCGAAGTAATACTATTTTATTATTATAGTGTAATCGTAGCTCTTAAAAAATCGCTGAACGCAATTCAGTTTTTTAACATATGTTGGATATCTGCAAAATCATTTTGGTATAATTTAATTAAAAAAATATAAAACAATAACAACAGCAACGCAAAACACGAACAACTTATTTTTGAGAAATTAGAATAGTGTACCAGCTATTCATTCAAACCTTACCAATGTAATAACGAAAACAAATATATATTGCAATAGTCATGTCCTCGATACTTTTAAGATAAAAGAAATTACATGAATAAATATATCATGGTCCACATTTTACGCACGATAGCTATCAAGAATATTGTCGAATGTCCCTTCATTAAACCGTAAACAAATATGATAAACATCATAAATTAATCCGAACGCTGCATATTATATATCTGCTATGTGGCCCAATTGAAGTTAATTCACTCATCTAGGGATTTTATCAACTCGCTAAATGTTACACATTTCTAAGAAGTGTTTTAGTATGCTCTCCGAGATTTTCGGCGGAGCATATAGTCGCCGCTTTGTCCGTCCTTCCGTCCGTCCGTCCCATTCTAATCCAGAGCATTACTTCAAAACTTTTGATTTGATTGCAATAAAACTTCGCACAATGATAGAGAGCAATTAGAGGAAGTACCGAAGGAAAGAACCGTAACTTTGTCTTCATTCAAATTAGAGTTATTGCCATTTGTAATTTTAAACTTAGAATTCTTGTCCGGAGCATAACTTCAAAACTATTTATGGGACTGCAATGAAACTTCGCACAATGATAGAGAACAATGAAAGGAAGTACAGTGTGCAAGAGTTCATTGAATTAGAGTTATTGCCCATCGTTTTTTTTCCTGTTTTTGTTTTGTTATTCGAAAAACATCAAGTCAAAGCCACGTTTTTGCAGAATGAATTTTGAAAGCAACCCTCAAGAAATAAATGAGTGCAGATTCCCATGGGAGTTGATATAAAAATTGTGTTTGTGTTTGCACATATTCAAATGTAAATTAATTCGTATATTAAGCATTATTTAACAATGTGTTTTCTTTGTATAAGATATGCATGGCGACAACACTTGCACGATTGTGGAAGAAGGTCTGGTTTATGATTAGAAACTCAACATACTGATACCAGACAATACCTGTACCGCAACTATGTATCGATTCTCTTGCGTTATTTCATCGCTATTGCGTCGCATTTTCAACAAATACCATGTTCTGCAGACCACATGCGGCGTGTTCCCTGTTAACAATGCATGTGTTAGCCATGCGTGCTCTTCAGTTCTCAACAAATGCCATTCTCTGTAGAACACATGCAGCGTGTCCCCAACACACGGGACACACGTAAGGTGTGACTTGGTAAATACGCTTGAAGTTCCGTACCCAGGCATTTATTTGCCCATAACGGGACAGCATAGTACCCACTTGAAATCGACTGTACATTGGAGATAATGTCTTTGACTATGGATCTGGTTTTCCCCGATGAATTAAATTAATAAAAGTCTCTTATTTGTTTGTTTATATTAACGCAGGAATGTTTATCAGCGTCACATTATTTGCAACTACTTTTGAAAACAATCTTCAAGAAGTACATGGGTGTTTTTATGATGTGTCAATATTCGAATGATAATTGTTTCTATTAGTTAAATGTATATTTAAAATAATTTAACCATGTGCGTTCTTTGTATTATATATGCACGAGGACAATATTGCAAGGTCTGGGGTATCTACATAATTCTAATTTCAACATATTTAATATTGACACCAGACAATACCTGCCCCTCAAGTATGTATCCATACTCTTGAGTTATTGCGTCGCATTTTCAACAAATACCATTCTCTGCAGACCACATGGGGCGTGACAAACTATACCATGGTCTAATGTAAGGTGTGAAGTGGTAAATATTCTTGAAGTTCCGGACACAGACATTTATTTGCCCATAACGGGACAGCATAACACTAGCTAACACCCACATGCAATCAACTTCTGTAAATGGTAGATAGTGTCTTTGAGCGTAGTGTACTATTGGGGAGAAATCTTGGTTCTTAAACAAAGATCGCTCCCAATTGAAGTTTTCAACACATTTGAAATGTCTGCAAATCATGCAGGGATAATTGAATAAAAAAGTAATAAAACAACACAAAAAACGAACAATTTATTTTGAGAATATTGAATCTGTTACTTATTTAAACGTTTACCATTGTAAAATAAGGGAAAACAAATATATTCCAATTTTTATTTCACTGCGCACACACTTTAAGCATAAGTTATTTTATTTATATTTGGAATAATGTAACCACGTGTTTCCTTTGTATAAGCGGGGATGTAATTTGAGATACATGACGACAAACTTGTTTGTTGTGTTTGTTTGTTTGTATGGTGTTTTACGTCATTTTCAACACATGCAAGGTTATATATGACGGTCGATTTTTTTGTGGTGGAGGCAGACCACCCACTTTTCCTGGGTAGAACCAATCCTTGTTCACCTCCCGCCATCCGTAATAATCGACACTTCCTCACTTACAAGTCGAGCTCCCGGTGGGATTCCATCCCGCAGCGGTGAGAAGCGAAAGTTTACAACGCAACTTCGATAACCATTCGGCCACGGGGACACTAAGTACGACAAACTTGTAACGTAAGACAAACTTGTAACGTACGACAAACTTGTAAAAACTCAACATACTTAATATTGACACCATACAATACTTGCATCACACATATTTGCTCTTGCTTTTAAAGGGGTTGATGCACTATTTCCAAACACAGTTTATTTTAAAGGGCTCTGAAAAACTTGAAAAAAGTTGAAAGAATTATCAAAATGCCATGAAAAATAACGGAGATATGACCTATTGAAAATTTGCAAAGAACATAAATGGAGGCGGCCATCTTTGAACGATGACGTCATCGCGCCGTTTTACCATATATGGTATATTGACAAAATGTATTTTAAGGCAAAGAAAACCACTGCAAATTGATTAAAAATAAATATACAGATGTAAAACATATACATTTTAATATTATTTTTCATTTGCAGTGATTTTCTTTGCTTTAAAATACATTTTATCAATACGCCATATATGATAAAACGGCGCGATGACGTCATCGTTCAAAGATGGCTGCCTCCATTTATGTTCTTTGCAAATTTTCAATAGGTCATATCTCCTTTATTTTTCATGGCATTTTGATAATTCTTTCAGCTTTTTCCAAGTTTTTCAGAGCCCTTTAAAATAAACTGTGTTTGAAAATAGTGCATCAACCCCTTTAAGTTATTGCATCGCATATTCAACAAATACCATTCTCTGGAGACCACGTGGGGCGTGACAAACTATACCGTGGTCTAATGTAAGGTGTGAAGTGGTAAATACTCTTGAAGTTGCGGACACAGACATTTATTTGCCAATAACAGGACAGCATAACACTAGCTAGCACCCACGTGCAATCAACTTCTGTAAATGGTAGATAGTGTCTTTGAGCGTAGTGTACTATTGGGGAGAAATCTTGGTTCTTAAACATATATCGCTCCCAATTGAAGTTTTCAACACATTTGGAAAGTCTGCAAATCAAGCTGGGATAATTGAATAAAAAAGTAATAAAACAACACAAAAAACGAACAATTTATTTTGAGAATATTGAATCAGTTACTTATTTAAACGTTTACCATTGTAAAATAAGGGAAAACAAATATATTCCAATTTTTATTTCACTGCGCACACACTTTAAGCATAAGTTATTTTATTTATATTTGGAATAATGTAACCACGTGTTTCCTTTGTATTAGCGGGGATGTAATTTGAGATACATGACGACATACTTGTTTGTATGGTGTTTTACGTCATTTTCAACACATGCAAGCTTATATATGACGGTCGATTTTTTTTGTGGTGGAGGCAGACCACCCACTTTTCCTGGGTAGAACCAGTACTGTACACCTCCCGCCATCCGTAAGAATCGACACTTCCTCACTTACAAGTCGAGCTCCCAGTGGGATTCCAACCCGCAGCGGTGAGAAGCGAAAGTTTACAATGCAACGTCGTTAACCATTCGGCCAAGGAGACGCTACGTACGACAAACTTGTAAAAATTCAACATACTTAATATTGACACCAGACAATACTTGCATCACCAATATCTGCTCTTGCTTTTAAGTTATTGCATCGCATATTCAACAAATACCATTCTCTGCAGACCACATGCGGCGTGGCAAACGTGTGTGCCCTCACACGACACACGGGACACACGTAAGGTGATAAATAGTAAATAAAATATACTCTTGACGTTTATGACACATGAATGTATTTGCCCATAACTGGACAACATAGCACCCACTTGCAATCAACTTCTGTAAAATGTAGCTAGTGTCTTTTATTATGATGCAGTTTTGCTGGTGAAGTAATTATTGTGTATTAATATGGCGAAATGTTGTTTCTTAAAACAATCGCTTCGCACACATGTTAAATGTCTGCAAATCATATTGGGGATAATTATATAAAATGTTATAAAAAAAACAACAACCACACACAAAATAATTATTTTTTTGTGTGACTATATTGCATCTGACAGTTATTTTGTAAAACATATCCATTGTAAACTAACAAATACACTGTATATTCCAATTGTTGTTTTTCTTTAATAACAGTTATCATGGTACGTATTTTAATGCGCGATAGCTATCACAAAATTGCCGTGAGTATTTTGTATGTACAGTTATCTGACTGCTACACATACCAAATAAACTGGCTATGTGGTCTATTAGAAGTTAATTAAAATCAATTTGTTAAATGGGATACAAGTGTCCACATTTGTTTTATAGAAGTGCTTTTCTTATTCGAATAAGATCAAATCAAAGTAATGAAGTTCGAAAGCAATACTCAGGAAATAAATAAGTGCAAAGTCCTTTGTGAAATGATTTTAAACTGTTTTTGTGTGTACAGATATTCCAGTTTTAAAAGCTAGCATTAGTTCTCTTAATTGTATATTTCGAGAAAGTTAACCACGTGTTTTTCTTTGTATTAGTCATGCATGACAAGAGCATTGCAACAGTGTGGACAGTGAACAGTGACCTGGCCCCATATTCTCGAAACTTTAGAGTCGAAATCTCAGACTCAAGCTCAGCTATACACATTTTAAAATCTTACGTAACGGTCATGGAATGACCTGAAACTTTACACAAATCGAGATAATCATCAATTACAAATTTTCTGCTGAAAGTTTCGGGAAGAAAAACAATCACCGAAAAAAGTTACAGCTAAAAGAAATGAATTTTGAGCTTGAGCATACGATTTTAGATGAGCAAACTTCGAGAATATGGGTCCTGAGCTATTTGCATGATTAAAAACCCAACTTAGTTAATATAGTATACCCTTTTAATGTGTGCCGGTTAAAATACTGACACCGGAACATGTCTGCACCGCAACTATTTATCAATGCATGCTCTTCAGATTTCAACAATGCCATGTTCTCTGTAGAACACATGCAGCGTGTCCCCAGCACACGGGACACACGTAAGGTGTGAAATGGTAAATATTCTTGAAGTACCGGACACAGACATTTATTTGCCCATAACGGGACAGGATAACACCCACTTGAAATCGACGGTAGTCATAACGACTTCCCACCTTAATTCCATTAAGCGATGGGAAAGCTTATATCAGTAGAATTTTACAACGGATATTTCGACAATAAAACACTTTTAAAAACACTTTTGACTGAAATAATCAGAAAACCTGTTTGAAATTACCTATTACATGTTTTAATTTTACAATATGCAAAGCCAGAATTAAGGTTTCATTTCATACCCCAGCCAAACCCGTTTTCGCTTCTTGGAGAAGGGGCTGGTGGGGTATGAAAGTTAATACTCTGACCACGTAATGGTTTTTGAGCATGGGGCGATTTCCCCGCTGAATTAATATTAGTGTTTATTTGTTTTTTAATAAATGGGACAAATCTTGTTTGTTTTTTTTTAAAAAAAAAAACGCGTTGCACTTCAGATTTGTCACATTTTGAATGTCTGCAAATCATATTAAGGTAATTTGCTTAAATTATCAATACAATCCCAACAACAGCACATAGAAAAACACACTTATTTGTGAGAACGGTCTGCAATAGGTAATTTATTAAAACCTATCCATTATAAAATAACGAAAACAAGTATATATTCTAAGTTTATTTTCTTGATACTTTTAAGAGTTCCATGCACCTTGAAAGTTAAAATAAACAAATAAATAAAATAAAAAAGTGTCCATCGTGTCCCGTTAAATCAAATAAATCGCCAGCAAACATGACGACCGTAAACTAATCGGACTCATTCGCATACTTATAATTAATAAACATGGAATTTGGCCTAATTGAAGTTGATTAACATAATTATCCAGGAAGCCCATCAAGTCGGTAGATGCGATACAAGTGTACACAATTCTATAAAAGTGTTGTAAGTTTTCTTTATGTTTTAAAGGGGTTGATGCACATTTATTTTAAAAGGCTCTGAAAAACTTGAAAAAAAGCTGAAAGAGTTATCAAAATACCACGAAAAATAAAGGAGATATGACCTATTGAAAAGTTGCAAAGAAACATAAATGGAGGCGGCCATCTTGGAACGATGACGTCTTCGCGCATTTTTACCATATATGGTTTTAAAACAAAGAAATCACTTCAAACAGATTAAAAATAAATATATTACATTAAAAATAAATATACAAATGTAAAATATATACACATGAGTCTTGCACGTGTACGGACGATAATGCACTCGCTAACGCTCGTGCATTATCTCCCCGTACACGTGCAAAACTCATGCTCTATTCTATACTTGCGAAGGGAGTGTTTTTTTGCGCAAATAGTTGGCATTAGTTCTTTCAACTGTATATTTAAAATAATGATACCTTGTGTTTTTTTTTGTATTAGACATACATGACGACAGTATTTAAAGATTGTGGAAGGAGGTCTGCTTTATGATTAGAAACTCAACATACTTGATATTGACACCAGAAAATACCTGTACTGCAAACATGTATCCATGGCGTCGCATGTTCAACAAATGCCCCCATACTACTCTGCAGACCACATGCGACGTGGCATCGTGTTCCCCACCCGCACACGAGATACACGTAAGGTGTGAAATGGTAACTTCTCTTAAAGTATCGGAAACAGACATTTATTTATTTGCCCATAACGGGACAGCATAGCACCCACTGGCAACCAACTGTAAATTGTTGATAGTGTCTTTGAGCATGGTGTGTTTTCCCGCTGAACTGAATGTTGTTTAACGACTCATCAACATAGTATAGGTTATTTAGAGCCGCCCCAGAGAGAGGGGAAGGATACATAGGAATACGGGAACCGTGCCCTACTCTTATTATTGAATAGATTCATATGGTTCTTTAACGTGCCTTCCTGATTAACGGGACAAATCCTGGTTCTTAAAAAACACATTCTGCACATTTTGAATGTCTGCAAATCATACTGAGATAATTTAATAAAAAGTTATAAAACAGTAACAACACACACAAAAAAAAGTTTTATTTTTGAGTATAGTTTATCAGTTATTCATTACATTATATCCGTTGTAAAATAATGAAAACATTTCTTCGATGTTTTTTTGTAATAAAAACATTTCCTCGAATTTGCAATAAAAAAATGTCTAGACATTTTGAAGAGTTTCGTGCACATTGAAAGAAGTACATAAATAAACAGATCAATCACGGTACACATTTTAACGCGAGATAGATACATGTATCATACAGATTCCCGCGTGTCCCTTTAAATAAAATAAATCGCCAGCAAATATGATGAACGTAAATTAATCTGACTTAGTCGCAAAACATGCTATGTCAATTCAATTCAATTGGTTATTTCCTCAGCGAATGAGATTACATATAAATAATACATACATGATTAACATACAGTAGCAATGAAAGGAACGAGAATATAATGGGTACAGTTAAAAAAAAGTCTTTAGAAGATGCTTCAGTTAAGCTTCATCAACTCTGTTTAATGATTGAAAATGTCTTGCTTATTTTAAAATCAGACAGCACCAACAAGAGATACATATATAGCTGTACACACAAACAGTTAGTAATATTCAAACATAATTTCCTTTATGGTATTCTTATAATTAATATTAATTATTTAACAAATACAAGTTATGTAGAAAAACTAACAGGGTGCCGCGAGCTTTTAAAAAGTGTCCCTTTAATAAAGTTCAACGCCAATCAATAATCTGTGACGATACCGATTTGGAACCAGCTGTATTCGTATGCTGAGACCATTTGTAGACTGTGTCCCTAAAATTGTTACGTAATTCAAGTAGTAGAAGACCCATAAAACGCCTGTATACCAATTTGACTGCGTCCAGGTATTCTTACTAAAATACAGTTGTTTTATGAACAGTAACATGACGTTGATAAACAGTCCAACACCCATAGCAGCTTTATGAGTCCGGGAGAAATATAGCCGGATCCTCAAAAGCCGGAGCCTTGAAGCTCCGGCAATAATACGCATTTGATGCTGTTATACAGCTCAGTCGGATTTGGAATTCTAATATTTGATAGTTTTAAAAAGGTCTCGATTTTCCCCAGTACACACTTTTCGAATACATTAATGAGTATGGGGAGAAGCGGCACGGGTCTGTAGCTTTTAGGGTCGCTCTTGTCTTTGCCTTTGCCCTTGAATATTGGCATTGCGCTTAAAGAACACTGTCCGTAAGAAAGCAGATATTGAGCATAACCAAATAACAGTCTGACTTTTATTCAGTGAAATGTATACATGAAAACATGAGCATAGACCCTAAGTAGTCTAGTAATACATTCGTGATTTTGAAAAAAAAGAAGCTTTAATTATTATTTGTTAATAAAGTGGGACCCACCATGTTTACCTTTTCTGCGATCACGTGACTTCCATTAGCGCATTAGGTTTTCACCATAGTATGTATTGCGTTATATAGTAGAGCCCGGTTAGCTCAGTCAGGATCGATGTCGACACGCCCACTATTATTACCGCGAGTGTAATTTTAGTTTGGGCTGCGAGTTCAAACGCCCGAATCGGTTTCTCTTTTTTTTGTACCGCGATTGAATTCCGTCAAACAATCTTGCTTTTAATTGGTAAATATTCAATAATGTTTGGTGTGTAATGTTTGCGAACATAATTAGTGTGTGTTTTATAAGCTAAACGTTACGGACATTGTCCCTTAAAGTATCCGTCTTATTTTATTAATGTGAGATGTTTCAATCTCGGTTATATCAAGGTATGCATTACCGGAGTATGGATACTTTAATATATCACTACCGTTTCTTTAAACATAGTGTCCAAGTTATCTCAATGTTTAGGTGTATATTTGTCTTCATAGTAAGATGCAAAAGCATTTGCAATATTAATGGGAGATGAGTGGACTCACAGACCTAATAACAAATATGTCTGTGGTGGACTTCACCATTATCGGCAAGCGTTGATATGCATCCGTGCTCTTGAGTTGTTGCATTGCTTTTGATGAGAATACATTCAAAAGATTCATAATGAATATCAAACTTGGATCACTAGTATACTTATTTATTTTTATTTTCAAAAAAAGAACTTATATATAAAAAAGCTGTTGTTATTAGATCTGTGTATATATGCATGAAGACAACATTGCAAGTCCTGGTCTATCTACGTGATGCAAATCTGAACATATGTAATGCGGAAACCAGACAATACCCGCACCGCAAATATGTATCCATGCTCTTGAGTCATTGCGTCGGATTTCAACAAATACCAGTCTCTGCAGACCACAAGCGGCGTGACAAACGCGTGGCCACATACCAGGTACCAACGGTAGGTGTGAAGTGTTAAATACTCTTGAAGTACCGGACACGGGGATTTATTTGCCCATAATGGAACCAGCATAGAACTTGCAACCGACTGGAAATTGTAGATAGTGTCTTTGAGCAAGGCGTGTTGTTGTTTTTGAGCTGAAGTTATTATAGTGCCATTCTTTTTAAGTTTATATTAACATTTCAAATCTATTTTTTTTTTTAAAAAAAACCCACAAAGTTTAAACCTGCATTTTTTCATCGAACTGGAATGGTTAAATAAAAAGTTATAAAAAAACAAACTCAGTGTATTTATTAAAACCTGACTATTGTAATATAACGAAATAACGAAAACAATGTATTATTTTAAACCGCTCGAAAGTAGATTTACTGAAGTCAATCAATCTTCGTACACATTTTAACGAACGGTAAATATAAAGAACTTTGTGTGTGTCCTTTTTAGTCGCAAACAAATAAATATAGGCCTATCTGCTGCACCAAATTCAGGTACATACTATACTCCTCAACATAATTTAAGGACCATGTAGATAATTTTTTTAAAGTGCTGTAATTTAGAAATTTGCTGTAATTTTGCAATGTTTACGTTTAGTTGTATTCTTTTACATTTGTTACATTACACACTTGTATTTATATAAATATGAAATCACTAATATTAAAGATTCAGTAATTTTTACTGTTCTTTTTTGTGGTCCTTGACTTATTTTAGGAGTATATGTGGAACAAATACAGTTAATTCACATATCTAGCGATGTTAAAAGGGATACAAATGTATACATTTCTATAGCAGTGTTTTTCTTTATGTTTTTTTCTTTATGTTTTGCCCCGTGTGGTTTCCGGGGGCCCCTGTTTGGTCACGGGGCAAAGAATAGGGCCACTGCAGATCCCTTTGGAGGGGTAGGCAGAGGGGTAGAATCCCCCCAAATTCATGTTCATTTTATCATTTTTTGTTCATGTTCATTAAAAGTCTTCATCCTGATCCCTGCATTGTTTCAGGTGCTATCTCGCTCGCATCAAAAGAGCAATGGCAGAAAAACAATAACGTGGCTCCAGCGTAAATGGAGTTTCTACGATAGAATTTGCAGCAACTCTGCAGTTCAGGGTGAGAAGGTTCTAGGCCCATTTTCCATATTTTATCTCGATGTACATGGAAGATGAGCCTGGCATGTTCATGCCTGTTAGGCGCCATATAACCTTTTCATGTGTTGGTGCGCCTTAAAACCACAATTCAATTCTTTATGTTTTTATAATCAAATCAAAGTCAAAGTCGCTTGCACAGTGACTTTTGAAAACGAACTGCAGGAAATATATGAGTGCAGAGTCCCTTGTTAAATGCTTTATGAAAAAATGTCTTCTTTCGAGGGCAAATATTCAAATAATAGTTGTTATTATTGTTTTTAATTGTATAGTTATACCAGGAAGTAAGTATACTTACTCCCTGGTTATACTGAACAAAATAAGTTTAGCCACTGTTTAGGGACATAGATTCAACATGTGAACATTGATATAATTGATTGAAACTATCAGAAATGCTAGGTAAGGGTGTGATTTAAAAAAGAAGTTTTATTTTCAAAGCGAAGTGTCAGAATCACCTGTCATATAATAAAAACAACTTATTTCGTTATACAAATGTATTGCTTTGAACATTTTTGGCACTGACAAGAATTGCCCCTTCTGTCATCGTTTAAAAACCGCTAAGATTTGTTCACAAAACACTGCTATTCTCAAAGTATTACGTTTAAAATGTCGTAATTTTAAAATAGCCTCCCTTTTCATTGAAAATGAGAACGATATTTTTGATAAACTATAAACGTATATTTGCTATGTAACAACGTAGCATTATCAATTGTCATATATATGTCACTTTATTATTGATTCCGAACATACACGGCTTCGTTTCTCGTCTATGGAATTGACATGTATTTTACGTGCAAAATTAAGTGTGTTCAGTGCAGAATAATTAACCATGTGCTTTCTTTGTTATATATATGCATGACGAAAAAAATATAGGTCTTGTCTATCTACATTATTCAAGTCTTCAAATATTTAATACCGACACCAAACAATACCTGTAACGCAAATCTTGAGGTATTGCTTCGCATTTTCAACAAATACCATTCTTTACAGACCACATGCGGCGTGACACACGGTAGGTGTGAAATTTGTAAATATTCTTGAAGTATCGACCCCAGGCATTTATTTGCCCATAACGGGGCAGCACAGCACCCGCTTGAAATCGACTGTAATTTGTCTTTGAGAATGGTGTGTTGTTGTATTTTGTTCGCGGAAGTTATTATAGCGTTCTTTTTAAGTTTATATTAGCAAGACACATTTTAATTTTACAAAGTTTTCATACGTCGTTGTAAACGCATGATCCCACCCCCAACACCACCTACACGCACACACCACTCTCCCAACCCCCACAGAGACTCTAACTTACGTGAGAATTGGAAATCAACCTTGGATAAAAATACAAACATTTCTGTCAAGTTGCAAAAGTCACGTGCAGTTTACGTCACGGTTTGAATGTTGTTGTTTTTATTTAAATAAGATTGTAGTACCATTAGCATTGTTTTTCCTGAAGTGAGTCTCTCTGTTCGATATATTAAGATGAAAATACGTTTTGTTTTTATTTTTCTATTAAAGTGTTCGATTCTCTTACACAAAAAAGAAGAGATCTTTATAATGATTCAGCGCACGTGCAGGGCGATCCAAGAAGAGCAAATCATTTTTAGATTGATAAATAAATTGAAATCATACTGTTCGGAAAATAGATTTCGTTGCATGCGGAGATTGAAAGAACTTCTTCATAAGTCAGGGAGAAGTACGAACACCAGCTATTACGCAATCGGATTGGAAATCAGTAATTATGTATTAAAAAAACAGTTCTCAAAAGATTATCGAATGTATCTCCTGATGTTTCGAGATAGTCATGATGTTGAAACGGAATACACACTACACGTCTAAATGATGTGATTTGAAAATAGCTATATCTCATTTGAAATTTGTGATGATTTATGAAGTAGATTTTAACGCAAAGGGAAGCTAAAGAGGATCTGCTTGTCAGATATGTACACGGCGTAAATCTGTCCGCGATTTGGTTATTAAGATAACGTCGCTAAAAGTGGTTAATTTAGAAATATTTAAAATATATAAATTATTCTATGATAATAAATTCATTGTCGCCGGTGTGGCATAGTTTCCGCATTTCTATATAAAAAATAACCACAACAATATAATTAGTCACCGGAAGTAAAATAACAAATCTTTTTGAGAGTAAATAAAGTCATTTCAGCCAAAAAACAGACCCCAAGTACTTAAAAATGCCTTTTGTCACAAACAAGTTAGAAATTATATAACACGGAATGTCTTTCGACTACACACAGGCCTAATAGCAATTAATGTTATCTCCTCACAGCCTCTATATTATACACTGTGTTTGTTTGTTTGGTGTTTAAAACCGAAATGGAGGGTGCGTAGGTATTTCAATGGTGACGATTTCTCTTCATAACTTTTATCCGACTTATTGTTTACCCGCATATGTTCTATTGGTTTCATATGTTCTATTATAGATCAGGCTCTTCTTGATTAAATGACTGTTGAAGAATACAGGTAATTATAATATAACTGCAGCCAGTATTTGAAATTCTGAGCCTTCAAGTAGGGTAAACACAAATGACACTTGTCTGCTCAACAAATGCAATTTTCTCCACAAAACCAGGCAAACGGGTGTGTCATGCACGTGTGAACACTAGCGTGGTTGGTAAACATGTGTCCCGGTAAATGTGTGTCCCGCGCACATGTGTATATACCAGCGCGGGACACACATAAGTTGTGAGATTGTAAATACCCCGGGGATTTTATATGACCATAAAGGGACCGGACGAATTGACACATATGTGCAAAGGGACTGGTATTTTTAATGTGACCCACTGGATTCAAGTGCCGCAGGCAACTTAAAGCAATACACGTGTTCTTCATTTTTAAAGAACTAGTCATACTTGGCAGATATATATCTTGGGTGAAGATATAAAGACATTTATAAAGTTAATAAATACACTGAAGAGATATGAAAACGCAACACGGGAATTTCCGCTATATATTATATATACTGCACACTTAAATGCAAATAATATTCCAAAGAAATCCCAAGATGTTTTGTAAAAAAAAGGTTGCAGTTAACTAGAGAAAGGACACAACTGTGATGTTGTAGACATTTTAATCACACTACACCTTGTAACAAGAACTTCATAAATGTTGAAGTTGCTCTTTGAAAAACTGAGCTAGTTCAGTACTGTATTTAACGTAAATAGTTTGCAAAATTGTGCATCCTAAGTTTGCTCACATGCTTGAGCCAAACGCGTACTCTGTCATTAATGAAACTTTGAAGGAATACTATTTGCTGTATTATTTGTTGTTTTAGTATTTTTTCCAAAAGGAAAGGTCTTGCGTAGCCATGTGCCATTCGATTAAAAGCAGCATATTGTACATACAATATATAGCGGAAATTCCCGTGTTGCGTTTTCATATCTCTTCAGTGTAGTTACCTCTCTTTATATTACCTTCCTCTATGTATATGGTAAAGATGATGCATTTTTATCATAATCAAATAGATAAGCAAGCATAACAAAGCTATACATATATATATAAAAAGACACTTCCGATTATATGTATGTACATACTTATACACATTTTCTATAAATTAGCTGGCAGTCAGCATAGGAAAAGTTACACCCCACCCACCATCCTTTCTTGTATTGATAAGTGTGCCGGAAATAGTATGAGAGGAACATTCATACTGGTCTACAGTAATTTTGTTGTATTTAAACTTGACTACATCAAATTAGTTATTGATAATAATAATAATATTAATAATAATAATACTACTAGTAATAATAATAATAATAATAAATAAATCAATAAATAATAATAATAATAATACTAGTAATAATAATAATAATAATAAATAAATAAATAAATAATAATAATAATAATAATAATAATAATAATAGTAATAATAAGAAGAAGAAGAAGAAGAAGAAGAAGAAGAAGAAGCTGGCAGAATGATAATCACAACACCAAATGAGTGCCTCGCTACTGGCAAATAGAGTAACACATCGCCAAGTCAACAAAGAAGAAAAAGAAGGAAGAAGGAAGAAGAAGACGAAGACGAAGACGAAGAAGAAGAAGAAGAAGAAAAAAGTATTTAAAGGAAGAAGAAGAAGAAGAAGAAGAAGAAGAAGAAGAAGAAGAAGAAGAAGAACTAATTTGAAACAATTTAATCTTCCATGAACCTCTCAAGATTTATGATAAGATCTACATTTCATTGAATTTATTTCCCCCATTTATATTGATATATAAAAAGTTTCCATTATACAACTCTGTTAAGAAAGAACTGACGGAGTAAAAAATCAAAATTTGTTAATGCATATAGTGTTGGATACAATCACACCAAAGTCAAAATGTACAGTTGTAAATTTAGCGAAATTTATATGCTGTGCTCTCAAACTAAGGAATAGTACATAAAGGAAATTTCCTGATATTAAATTCTTATTTTTCCTTACAGCGATTTTGAAATAATGTGCTTCTCAGTAAATCTGATATAATTGTATGTTTATTTGTTTAATATGGATAAGTGTTCAAGTTCTCACTATTTTCATATTTTCATATTTTCATGTAATTGTGTAGGCTATAAACATGTGTTGTATGTTTAATTGCTGAATAAAGATATTTATATTTGCATTTAAGGGTTGTAAGAAATACCAAAATATAGACAAATCTACCAAAATCAGCCATTGGGTACTAGTATCTTGTTTTGTTTTTATAAGAACGAGCGAAAATACTCGTTAAACAAGATAATTCGGCGAGGCACTTGTTTTAATAGAAAATGATTTAGTAATTTACGTGATTAAATAAATAAATGAGAAAATATACTTCTAAGCCCTCATACTCGACACACAAATCTAGCCCAGCATGCGGATCTGAATAAAACACAGCTTGTTCTTCCACGGAATTATTGCATGATGTTCTTGAGTAACATTTAGATTGCACAAAGGATATAGGTTTGTATTATCAAAATGTCATTATCCAGGTGTTTCTTTGACAAACTCGGGTATTAACTCGTAGATATATAGTAAGCTGTAAATATGATTTCAAGGATTATATGGACACATGGCATTCTTTAAAAAAAAAAAAAAAAAAAAAAAAAAAAGAATTCACGGCGTCCCGTCAATTTTTCAACATGACTTGCATGTCTTCAGCTATTAATATTAATTATAGGAAAAGTATGTCAAATTGTTATTGCATACTATAAACTGTTGGCAATATTGCACCAATAATATATTTAAACCTATGGAAAGATAAGACGAAATACATAAATAAATTTCAACATTTGATTATATGCAAACATGTTTAAAGTCAAAATGATACTGAATAAATGAATCAAGACGTTAATTTCAATGCTTGGAACAGTCCAGACTCTATTGTACCTACACCTTTTGGTTAAAAGGCTGAGGGCTATAATCCTTAGAACTACACACACACACACTTTCAATGGTCGGTAAACACTTCAAGACTGCCGCTTGTCCAATTAAGTCAAGCCTACGAGACAGTTCCGATTTTACAGTTAGCTGGTCTGTTTAGTGAAGTAAGACGGAGGTGGATGTTGGGAGGGGAGTGGTGGAGTGGGGTGGGTGGGGGTGGGGGTGGCACGGTGGGTTTTCATAACAGGATAACAGCAAGTGTTGCTGATAACAGTTAACAGTAAATTAAACAAGAAAAGTATAACGCATGCGTTATATGTAGACGACTTTTAATAATGGGTTAGTTTGTGGAGACTTTGTTCAAGTCACATACCTGTAGTCGTCGATATGGAGATGACAGGAAGGTAAAATGAAGAATTAAAAGATACTGTATGAATACAGATAAGTTTTTATTTGGTCTTAGGTATACATTATTATACTTGTTAAAGGGAACATATTCAAGTATTTTCTATTAAACGATTTACACCTGAGCTATTACAAAGGGAATTTCAGTGACCATGATAAAATATAATACAAAAGTCATATTTACTTAAATTGTACAAGTGATTATCATATGGGTCCTATTTATGTTCATGTTTTAGTTGTATTCAGGATCAAAACCGCTTCGGAGTTGCCGTTAAGGCAATCAGCTTTGCATTTTAAATAAATTACAAGTGATCTTATAGAAAATATTTATTTCTTTACTTCTTTACTTCATTATAATACTCAAATATAAATGGGTGCCGAAACGTCTAGGGTAAAAATTAAAATAGATGCCGAAATGATTTCATGCCGAAACGTCTAGGTGCCGATTCGTATAGGTGTCGAAATGGTTTGGTGCCGAAATGTCCTGAATCGATCTTGATCACCCAAACGCAAAAACTTGAGAATTGTCTGCATTTATTAATAAGCGTTTTTCATGTACTGATCATTGGGACCCTGCTTTATTTAGACTAATATACTATATACACAATAGTTTTCGTCTAGAAAAACACTGAAAACAGTTAACAGTACATCTAATAACAAATAACAGTTAATATTTTTTCTCTCACAAAAACAGATAACAAAATATAACTTTCGCCAAAAACAGGATAACAGAAATAACTCCTGCCTCCCCTCTATTATGTTAAGAGACAAACGTGTGTGCCACGCACATGTGTATATAGCGGCGGGTGACACACATATGGTGTGAAATAGGGATTTATCTGGCCATAAATGACACCTACTATTGTATGTCTATATTTACATTCCACTGTAGCATTATCCCAGATATCTTCTGTGAGCTATTGTTCTCTTGTAATAAATATGTTGGCAACATGTATATCAAGTCAAGTCAAGTGAAGTAAATTGTATTTAAAGTCGGCAAGACATATAAACAATCAACATAAGCTATTAATAAGCTGTTGAACCGACATGAATAACATAAGTACCCGTAAATAACACATAAAAAGCAGCTCTGGTAAGAAAGCATAGAGATTAAACAATGTAGCAACATACGCACGATTAGCCTAAGCTCATTTAAAACTATTGTAGCAGAAGTTATCATGAATATTCATGTATATGTATATATATAGGATCTTACATGAGTGCTTATTCATTATTGAATTTATTAAACGAGTTGGCTCTTGCCGAGCATTATATCATTTTTGCTAACGAGTTTAATAAATTCAATAATGAATGAGAACGAATGTTTGATTCTATTTATCACATAACTTATAACCTCACATTACGTCAGAAAACGTACATTAACGTGACGTCCATGACGTCATTAACGTTATGTTATACCACTACTGGAATATCGAAAATATTGAATGTTATTACATTACAAGTGTTACTACACTCCCACACCACATGTTATGTGATACATATGGATATTGATCTTAAGATCTAGTATACGATTGACATTAAAATTAAAGAATGTAGGCCTATAAGAGACATTAAAATCATAGATTTAAGGCAGATACAAATCAGGTTTAAAATTGTCATTTTGAGAATTATAAAGTATTAAATATGGTGTGTTTTAAACTAACAGTACCAACGTGTATATGTGCACCTTTCAATAGTCCAGACTAGATGTTGCGGGTGCCTGGGTATAGCTTACATCTACATCTATACGATACGTCGTTACATAACATAACGTAACATAACATAATCTTTTTTTTCACTCAGGTTACAACATATATGAAATACATGAAACAACAACAGCCATTCATGACATCTACAAGCACATATCTAAACTGACCAACTCAATTTGAGTGGGACGGAAAATGTGTCCTTTGTTTAAAAGATCCGGTTGAAAGCGACAACTTACATTTCATTTTTGACAGAAATAGACAGAATTATGAATAAAAAAATAGGAAAGGATTTAATTCGATTATCTCTATAGTGAAACATTATATAAAAATATATATATAATTCGCAATATATTTTGCAGTGATATATTATTTGAAATGCATTGTCATTTAAATTGATGTATTAGCTACATTTATTGCCATTCAGTGCAGGAACATGTACGAATTAGATCTACTCTTTTTTGTAATAAAATTGCTGGAAATTTCATGTATGTTGCTTTATATTATTATATGTCTATATGTTTTTATTGAAAGTATTTTAGTTTGATTGTATTATGCCTACTGTTAAAAAAACTCTTTGCACAATAACTGATATCTTCAAAATCAGGAATTTGTTTCCACGTATTTCTTCACATAATAAAAACGCGACCCTCTAAGTATTTCGCCGACCCGACCGAAATTAAAACAGCAGGTATTATGCTAAGAAATTATTTCAAGACAAGGTTCCTTCGCGAAAGTCTGCACTCCTCCAGTAACCGATAGTACACCCCCTGCCGGGAAAGATATAAAATAATATATTTAACTTAGTTTTGAAACGATCATCTCGAGTTGAAATATAGTTTTAGAAGGAAAATCTTTGAGTTTTTATATCACTGTATGTGGTGATTCCATGGCGGTGGAAACTATTTCTTTTTTGATATTCTTACCATAGCGCTGTGCGAGTTTCAAGGAGAAGTATCAAGTTCCTGACAATGAGAATATTTTGAACTCTATTTTTTAAAGTTCCCTTTTTATGACGGGTCATAGCGAACAAGGCAGTTAAATCAGTAATACTTTTTTGTTTGTATTATTTAAACTTACATACACCGGCATTTTACAGTTAGTATGTAGGTCTATGTTAAAATACACGCGCGTACAATGAAGTGAAACAGTTTTACAATACCACAGTATGAAAGTAAAAACAATTGATTCAAATATAAAACAATAAATAAAATAAAAATGTGCAAATATTAAAATGCATGTAGTGTTAACGCAATTTGTCAACGTTGTAGAGGGCCTTGAGGAAGATTGAATTATTTCAAATGCGTCCCACCGTTCAATAATAATAATAGCTTGCTATTTTTAGTCAGTACATGCACGGCTAAACTGTCTCAACACGTGGTTATGACATACGTTATTCATTAATCTATTTCTTACATTTTATCAACTACTGGTTAACTGGTTAATAAACATATATATAAATACCAGACATTTCTGAACGTTTAATTGCAAACTATTAAAGCTAACTGAAGTTAATTTCAGATTTCTAAATTTCCTAATTTTCTTCTGTCCGAGCAACAAGAAGTTTAAATGGAAAAGGCCCGCATATCAAACATACTTTTCCCTGTAAAATATTTGTTTTTAAACTGATATTCAAACAAGATTTGAAATTCTGACTCGTCTGATTGATTTAAAAACTAGGGTAAACAAGTATTTTATACTTACCACTAAAAGTTCCAGTTCCCATTATGTATAATATATGCATGCGAGTATTATGTGTATGCCGAAACACAGTTTGGCAAAATATGCGCCATAAACAAAAGCATTCATATATTCCCGTCAGGAATGTAGAAGTATATATAACTGCTAGATTTGCCACTAATCATAATACCCAGTGTTCTCCAAAAATAGTAAATAGAATAGGTGATATATTAATTTCAGAAGAAAATCAAGGCCGATAAATGGCAACTATATACCATTAAACTATTAATTTTTAATAAGATCAATTAAAATATTAATATTTAACAAGATAAATCATTTAAAAAAATAATATTTAATAAGATAAATCAAGTATTTAATATTTAATAAGAGCATCAATTAAACCAGTAATCTAATAGGATAAATCAATTATTAATTATTTTATATTTAATAAGAAAATCAATTAAAATATTTCAATCCATAGATGAAAAACAAACAAACTTAACTTATTTATATTCAAAAGTATTAATGGCGCCTTGTAAATAACCGCAAACGAAGAACAAGTGACATTTTTCATGCGTTTTCTTCATTAATCGCCGCTTTATTATACATTTATCTAAATGCACCTTGTATAAACATAGGTGAACCTGACTAACTTGTACAGCGCTTCTAAGAGCCTTGGTAGATATTAAACGTAATTAATTTAATTATTAGATATTATCAAGAACATGTGAAGCCCTCTCGCAAAGAAACCTAGTGCCTATTTTATGGTTAATTTCCTCAAATCGGCACCACAGTTTCTGTTAGTCCTCACAAGAAGGCGTAACGAAGCGGACGGAGTATCTCTTTTTATAAAGCATAACACGATAAAATTATACTTTGTTTTAATATTCCGAACATCTTTAATTCATAATATATACAACAGTTCTAAAAACGGTTGCGCTTTTTATGAAACAAAAACCAATGTTTATTTACAAAACTTGAAAGGGGATTAAGTGGACGTTTTCTGTGTGGGTAACTGTTAAGGGGCCGGAGCCAGATCTCCGTTGATCCCTGTGAAGATTTCCGGTAGCTGTGACACATGGGATACCCGATACTGAGAGCGCGAGGAGGCGGGGTCTGGAATCTGGAGTGAACAGAGGCTTGAAGCCACATGGCGGCGAAAACTCGTGTATAAATCGTCTGCGTAACTCGGAGCTAATTCAATTTGCATGTTGATTCCTTGCTGATGAGACTGTATTACATAGATAACTATGTCAGCACTAGCACACGTAAATTGACAGTTTATTATCATATTAATTCGGATTTATTTAAGTTTGATGTTTAATCCGCTTTATTATTTTTGAGCGCGCTTAATTATCATTTATTGATTTATTTGACATTCGCTGCCATCGTTGAAAGTTAACATTTTTAACGTAATAAAATATTTCAACTTTTTAGCAAAGTTTGGTGATTTTGAGATAGTGTGAAACTTTAAAAAGTCATTCCGACTTCTACGATTCTGCACAATAAGTGTTAAGCATATATATTTGACTGAAAACGAGAGTGATTGAATTAATAATTACTTGCTAAGACGACTATGTCAGTCTCTGGACTTATTAAAGATAGAAGCATGTTTGACAATTACGGACTTCGGCTTCCCCTAGACGCCATGAAAGGGCGCGATGACATGTGTTCGGACAGAGCAGTGTCCGACCAGAACCCTTATAATCACCACTCCATAGACGATATACTGGGATACAGACGAATGCAGGAGAGTATGAAAGGTATTTGCTTTTTTTGATTAGTATATTAACTAGCATTCCATTATTACCGTATTCATTACATATATTGCTACCCACGTATATTGTTATGGCATACACCAGACAGACCTGGAAGATAATTATATAGTATAATTTAATTTGAGCCAGTTTTGGGGTAAAAAAAAAAAATCTTGCAAAACGAATACAGCTGGGTTTGAGGGCAGTAGTGCACATAGTCTTGATGGAACTTGTGGCCCGATCCTTTTGCTTGCAGAAAATATGATACAAACTATTTTTTAAAATATATATACGCCCAGTATATATATTTATTTAGACCGTTAATATGCAACATTATGCAACAATTATTTTACTAGGATGAATCGAATTATTTACAAAAGTGTGTGTATCATTTATGATTAAATAAACTTGACATATATTCTGTACTAGAAATAAATAAAGTCAACATATTATTTTACCAGGATAAATCAAATTAATTATAAACTTGACATAACTACTGTATTTTACTATGCAATAAATAAAGTCTAGGATAAATCAAATTAATTATAAAAGTGAGTATATAATTTATGAATTAATAAACTATACAATTAATAGTCAACGGGATTTAATAAACTTGACATATATACAGTACTGTACTAAATGAATAGTCAACACATTACTTTACTAAGATACATTAATTATAAAAGTGCGTATATCATTTATGAGTTAATAAACTTGACATATGTATTGTACTGTACTATACAATAAATAGTCAACAGATTATTTTACTAGGATAAATCAAATCAATTATAAAAGTACTGTACAATCAGGGAGTAAGTAACCTTACTCCCTGGTACTATGCAATAAATAAAGTCAACACATTATTTTACTAAGATAAATTAATTATAAAAGTGCGTGTATCATTTATGAGTTAATAAACTTGACATATATACAGTACTGTACTATACAATAAATAGTCAACACATTATTTTACTAGGATAAATCAAATCAATTATAAAAGTGCGTGTATCATTTATGAATCAATAAACTTAACATATGTACTGTACTACACACTACATAGTCAACAGATTATTTTACTAGGATAAATTAAATTAATTATAAAAGTGTGTGTATCATTTATGAGTTAATAAACTTGACATATATACAGTACTGTACTATACAATAAATAGTCAACACATTATTTTACTAGGATAAATTAAATTAATTATAAAAGTGTGTGTATCATTTAAAACTTGACATATGTACTGTACTATGAAATAAATAAACAAAACGTAAACATTTGCATGGTCCGCTTTATGAGTAGACATAAGAGCGAAACACTTAGTTTTTTTCATGCAACGTGTTTTCGAGTACCACTGAATCCTTTCGATCTGTGTGACATTCTGAAACACTCGTTTTTAAAGTTGCTTTCTGCAATAAGCACACTTTACTAGAGCACGTGTCTGTAATAAAGCATGTTTACTCTTCATTGTGAAGAATGGTTTACGTGCAAACACTGTGTTACTTAGAATTCACCCCAACTGTATATCATTATATACACGTGCCGTTAGAAAACAGAATAACGTGTCACTCCTATACTTTCAAATAATATTGACGTGTTTTCACATTAAATTATAATAATATGCTGTTTCTACTCATTTGTCTGGGCCGTAGGCCTTTGTCATTTATAATATATATATACATAATATAAGAAGTCAACATTTTTAAATTCAAATTCAAAGTAGATGCATTATAAGAATATATAAGAAAACAACATCGATAACAGTGACAGCAACAACTAAATACTATAAATTATCAAACTGACAATCATTTGGCAACAATGTTAGTTCAATAAAATTGACGATCACGTGTTTGTTATTCACAATTACTCCAACATAATACATGCGGTCTCTGATCAAGTGAAGTATAATAAAATGCATTTATTCATAACTGAGATATCAACAAATGTACATTCATCATAATGTGTTATCCCATGTACCAGCACGTACACTTCAATGTATATTTGAGTTTTCATATGCGTAATTCAATTCAATCTCTTATATTTACTAGTATATAAATATATATAATAATTAAGGGATTGATGCACAAGGTTTATTTTGAAGGGCTCTGAAAAACTTGGGGGGAAAATGAAAGAATTATCAAAATGCCATGACAAATGAAGGAGATATGACCTATTGAAAATTTACTAGTATATAAATATTTATGTTAATTATATGCATATTTTAACTTATTTTGATAATGAAGTAATAATCAATTTCATCAATCTTGGAAACCAGATAATAAATCAATTTCCGTTCTGTCTTCCCAAGCTCCGTATATTTGTGTCCTTTACATTTTAGGATTGGAAGCGATATATAAGAATTCAAATAAAACCCTGCATAATGTGCGTCAGTTAATTAAATAGTCGCACGTGACCTTGACATTCGTGTCACGTGACCTTGCAGTTATTAATGGTCGGTCTGTAAACGGCTCGACGACTCGGCTGAGTTTTTTGCTAAATCATAAATATTAATTAAAATGGGATTATATTGCTAACAGTTGTTCATATAATTCATATAAAGTGTACTTCTATCATAAAATACGAATTTACAAGAGCCTTAAAGCATGATATGAAGTACTATTAATGATTTATACAACACAATTTGTTGAGTCCTCTAGTTTTCCAGACTAAAACATTTCATGAACAATACTTAATTGGTATTGTCGTATCATTAACAATAATTAATTCGTATTGTCGTATCATTAACAATAATTAATTCGTATTGGCGTCCTGATACTGGATCCAGTGCGTCTTTGTTTAGTGCACATGCGCGTTCATATGCATGTTGAATGTCCGAATGTGTTTTTCTTTTGTATTCGTACTTTGATTAAAGGGACACGCGGCAATCTTGAAGTGTTTAAAATGGGGTGTCTGGATTTATATATCAAATATCATTTTTGCTTTTTTATCCTGGTTACATTTAAATAAATCAAACTTTAAGTCTATTCACTATTTTTTCTTATTATATTATCAATTTTAATATATTACTGGTGCAATAATATCAAAGATTAATAATATGCGAAAACAGATCGCTTAATAATATTCTTATAATTAATATTAATGACCGTGTGTCCCTTTAACACCCATAATGCTTTCAGATCGCCTCAAGTCCCTTTAAATTCGAAATATTCCCTTATGTAACTTATTGATTTCTTATACTAGAAGATTGCGGTGGCAGAAAATACCCACCGACCCACATCTTACAAATCCTTACCAAATCCTTTCTCAAATCTACCAAGTTTGGGTTTAAAAGTTAGCATATACATAAACAATATCGTTGTAAAATATCGCGTCACATTCTGACTTGCTTAATATGCCATTAATTTTACTGTCAGTATCATAATATACGTATATTATTATTTTTTGTATTTCATGTGTGAAAAGTATCACCATGTTTAATGTCGGATCATTAGCATGCTGCATTCTCAAGTACATGTATATGGTAGCCCTCCAGAATACGTTAATAAACATTTATTTCTTATACGAGATTTTGTAGATATGACGTAGAAGTATGTGTGCAGAAATAACAGGTGACTGCATGAAGTCTCATTATTTGCTATTATAACTGTACAGGGGTTAAAAAGGCCTGAAGTGAAGTGTGCGATAACAGGCAGTATGTTTTTTTAACCAAATAACAAAACAAAACAAGTATCCAAATGTACAGGTTTTATTTTTAACCCACTCAATCGGTCAACCTCTTTGTTTATCATGACATTGCTTCATAAATACAGAATAGAACATAACGAAACATGTCCTTTATTTATGACACTTAAAAACACATGTTACTCGTCATTTTTTAAATGACACATTCTAATACTGATACATTATAAAGATGGAATAAAACTCGGTCTTTATCCTTGATGTTCAACCAAGTTTACTGTTAAAATTAAGGTATCTCCAGTGTGATTCTTTTAAAACCCTGCATATTTCAAATACCTTCATGCAAATTGATTCAATAAATGAATTGTTCAAAATCAAAATCTTGAAAATTATCATCTTTTTACTGTGCCAAAGATTTTTATTTTACTATAGAACCTAAGGATAAAAACCGAGTAACACACATTTTATCACCTACTAAAAATAAGATAAAATCTCAATATCTCTGCAACAGAAAATTATGAATACTTGTTTCAATGTCACCATCATCAACCTCTGGAGCTACATTCTGATGAATACAAGCATCGCATATACCGGTCGTAAAAACAAGGCCATGTGTTTTTCATACAGTAGTTATGTCAAGTTTATACAGTTTTTAATTGTATAGTCATCACACTAATAACACATTCTTATCAGTAATCTGCGGTATATTATACTAAAATGAATGAAAATGAAAAAAGTACATTTAAAATTAACTCAATACTATTTTCATAAATGCAATTCGATTACTCAAAAAAATATACCGTATACATATAGTTGCCATTTCCTTTTTAAAAATCTTATAATATTTCGTTCAACTGTCAGTCTGAATGCAATAAATAAAGTCAACACATTATTTTACTAAGATAAATTAATTATAAAAGTGCGTGTATCATTTATGAGTTAATAAGCTTGACATATATACAGTACTGTACTATACAATAAATAGTCAACACATTATTTTACTAGGATAAATCAAATCAATTATAAAAGTGCGTGTATCATTTATGAGTTAATAAACTTGACATATATACAGTACTGTACTATACAATAAATAGTCAACACATTATTTTACTAGGATAAATCAAATCAATTATAAAAGTGCGTGTATCATTTATGAATCAATAAACTTAACATATGTACTGTACTACACACTACTTAATGAAAATATGACGGATATCTCGTTGATAAGTTATTTACTATATTCTTATTTTGCATACTGGCCAGTCTGTCTTATACGTTCAAAGCTGTTATTCACTTAGAATGTGCCAGCATCCGTGAAGAACATAACAATTCTAAGTGAATTACAGCTTTGAAAGTATAAGATGGATTGGTCAGTATGCTAAACAAACTTATCAACGAGATATCGCCATGTTTTCATTAACCCGCCCTTAACAAATATGTAATAAGAAATAAGTAATAAGAAATAAGTAATAAGAAATAAGTAATAAGTAATAACAAATATGTCATAACTAATAAGTCATAACTAATAAGTCATAACGAATAAGTCCCTCCATGGCTCCCGTAATACGCCGCACAAACCTAAAATAAATTTCACATGTTTTAAGAATAAATACTAGTACGAGTTTTGCGAGACAATTATCATGTGTGATGTGCGCCTTTAGTCCATGTTCCCTTGTTCCTTGTACATATGACCCAATTTTCCCTTGTTCCCTGAACATATGACCCAATTTTCCCTTGTTCCCTGAAAATATGACCCAATTTTCCCTTGTTCCCTGAACATATGACCCAATGACCCAATTTTCCCTTGTTCCCGGAACATATGACCCAATTTCCCCTTGTTCCCTGAAAATATGACCCAATTTTCCCTTGTTCTTTGAAAATATGACCCTTGTTCCCTGAAAATATGACCCAATTTTCCCTTGTTCCCAAAAATATTTTGCTTTTTCCCCCAAAAATATGTTTTCAATGTTCCCTTTTCCCCCAAAAATATTATCAATAACAGACAATGTGCCATTGTTCCCCCAAAATAAATGGCCATGTTCCCTTGTTCCCCAAACCCCATGGGAGACCCTCTTGACTGAATTGTGCTCCAACGTGTCCCTGACATTTCATATACTGCAGGAATGATTTATGATGTTTTAATTAAGCCAGGACACGTGCTACGTATTTCAAACATTTCAAAGACACGATGATCGTTGTTTTTTTGTTATTGTTATTGTACTAATTCGTTTTTTAAAAAGGTCAGAGAATAAAAACGAGCGCCTCGCTCAGTTTGTAGGTCTTGCAAGAGCCCGATTGAGTCAGCTGGCTTATTCTTAGAGGATTATAGAGAAACACATTTGTTAATTTATACATATTTATGTACGATTTTAAGCATACTACGGTGTTCCGTTAGGACCATCGTAACATCGCGTATCGAACTGTAAAGGCGACGGTTACGATGGTGCGATGGCATTGACGTTACAGTAATCAGAAGAAATCTTACCAGGGTACCATCCCCATCGTCCTATCGTATTGGGATTATCAAGCCCGATAGTTGTGGCTTTAAAGTAGAATATCGTTTATGCCGGTGCTAGGAGGCTTGAGCGTGTTGCCTTTACATTACCTCTCATGAACAGTCTCAATAAAACCGAGTCTGTGACTTTCATCTCTTGTTTGTGTTTGTTGCTTCCAAGGGATACCTTGTCAGTATTTATTATCGTACCATCGCCATCGTTTTAAGAAGTCGATATGCGGTAGTGCGATGGCCCTAACAGTACACCGTAAAATGCCATTTCTTTGCCAGTATTGTGATTTTTTAACACTTACAACACAGTAAAACCGACTTAAAAATGCAAAGGCCGATAGTTAAACATTTTAGGACACCAGTTAGACGCATAGTGAATACACAAACAACTGATTTCTTCTTATTACTGCAACTTATATCTATGATTACCTCGCATTTCTGACAGTTATCCCCACACCTTTCCGTGCATCATCGGGTAATGGACGCTAATTGATCGGAAATTATGTTTGCATGTACGTAATGCTTCCAAATTGAATATAATGGGATATTTGTGCTACATTGTGTGTTTTCGCCGAATTATTATTATTAACGAAAATGCTCGTTGCGTATAAGCACTAAGTAGTATTCGTCAATACTCGTTCGATATTTATCTTAGCTGAGTTTTGCTTTAGGGTTTTAGAGAAAGACACATTTACACTAGTTTTTACTTAAGTTTGAAAATGAATTAACCCAGGAGTATGATGAAGTCAGCCTTATAGTTTTTACAACCTGCTGCATGTATGTATAGGATAGCGGTTGTACGAATGATGAATTTTCGCCGCTCTCTAACTTTTCAAATCAAGGACATCGTTAAAAACGCCGTCACGTTCCCATCGAAAACGGGTGTATCGTTTAAAGCTTGTATACTAAAGGGAAAAAGAAACGCAACACGGGAATTTTCGCTTTATAATTTTTACACTGCACACTAAATTCGACGTTATATTACAGAGAAATAGCAAGATGTTTTGCAAAACAAAAGGTTTCAGCTAGTTAGAGAACGGACGACACTGTGCTGTTATAGACTTTTTAATCACAGTATATTTCGTAACACGACGTTCTTAAATGTTGAAGTTCGGCTTTGAAAATTTTGAGCCATTTCAGTACTGCATTTAAACTAACTTTTTCATCCTAAGTTTGCTCACCTGCTTGAGCCAAAGGCGTATTCTACTAATAAAACAACATTTGGTGGGTTATGTTTTGTGATAGTTATTGTTTCCCGAAAGGAAATTTCTTATGATGTAGCCATGTACCATTCGATTAAAAGCGTCATATTATACAAACAATATATAGCGTAAATTCCAGAGTTGCATTTCTTTTTTCCTTTAGTTTATTATGACAAAGTTCAGGCTTACGTCTTGGAGATCCAATAAACACGCGTGCATTGAAGCACCAGCTCATTATGGTAAGTACCATAACGGCAGCCATAATGAGAGCCGTACGATGGTGCTTGGGCAGCAAAACATGCAAAAAAACCGAAACACGGGGCCATAAAAACAATGTTTTCACTATCTGTGCAACCTCTGTTGACATCGGCAGTTTAGAACACATTTAACGTTGGCACCGAATAGCAATTTTAACAGATACTTTGTCACGGTTATTGTTCTTGTACTTAAATTAATTATTTAAAAATGAATTATATGCGGAACACGTTGTCTCGTTGAGAGTAATGCATGTCGTCTAGAGTGTAATCTCTTGCAAAACCCCAAACCTATCTCGAAAGTATAATCATACTTAGAATATAACACCGATAGTCAATTAAGAATGCGTTAAAGATTACAATTTTCATTTTCGTAATGCATTCACGATGAAAGTGAAGCAATAATGCATATTCAGTAGGGAAGTTTGTATTTAAAACATATTATTTGGTGGAATAAATTAAATACGTCTGTCCATAATATAAAGAAGCCCTGTTGAACGTGGAGCCGTCTGGATTCTAGGAATTATGACGTACTTTCTACCAATTTCCTCGAACTTAAACGTGTATTTACGGACCCGGATAGCATACCGTAGAGACGTCACTTGATAATGATATACACATAACGCTTTAAAACATTTAAATAATAAATGCCAGAGTCCGTATTCATAAAGCTTCTTAGCAATATCTTAACTTACGACAAATTTTATCAGTTTTTTAAACACCTTTTTCTATCGTTTTCTTAATCTTAAAATAGATGATTTGTAGTGTTCCTACGGTGTCCTGATAGGGCCATGTTACCATCGCATCTTACCATCGACCATCGACCTAGGTCGATGGTAAGATGCGATGGTAAGATGCGATGGTCGATGGTAAGATGCGATGGTAAGATGCAATGGTCGATAGTAAGATGCTATGGTAACATGGCCCTAACAGGACACCGTATGTTCCTGAGAGGTTAATAAGGAGATTTAAAAATATGTAAAAATCTTAAATTTTGACTTCAGTAATACTTTCCACTTAACTTGAGTTGCTTAATGAATACGGGCCACGTTGAATATTATTTCATTAATCACTTATCAAGGAAAGCAACTGGTTATCATAATCTTCGTAAATTTCATCAACGTAAAAGAGGATTTATTAATGATGATTTCATTAAAAATAATATTTTCATTAATTAATGGTTTAAGAGATTTAAATAATAAATATTTGTTAAATAGTATTTCATTAATCACTTTCAAGGAAAGCAACAGCTATCTTATAAACGAAGCATTATCCCCTTAGATTTCATCAACGTAATACATAATGCATTAATGATTTATTTAACAATACTATCATCATTTTGATATAGACCTGGTATTTATTCAGACCCTTATATGGGTTTTATATCTGTCTATTGTTAACAGACTGTGACTCTTGTACGTGGCAATAAGCATGCTTTACAACTTGAATTCCTAGAGAACTCGTCTGAAAAACTTGAATGGTATAAACACATATTTTGTAATGTTGAAAGGTTACCATTTCACTTGCTGAAATGACGTTTTCGTAAACCAGTCTACTGAAAAAATGTAGCATGTAACCATTACTATTATATGTAGGTAGGGTTCAAGCCTGCTGATATCCCTTTTTTTTTTTTTTTTTTTAATTTTCATTTATTATGTTTTTCATTATTGCTGATGGTAAGGTAGCAACAGTTCCTTTACATTTTTTTCACTTTGATAATGCAATCTTATAATTACATATAGTAACAGTGAACAGTTTATATGTGTTGTAATGCACACTCTAACGCACACGTATCCCTTACATGTGAACAATTGTATTTCTGTGCTGATGTGTACTTCTAGCACGTCGTGTTACAAGGGTGAATTGTAACCAATATGTAAGGCATGTCAAGGTATTTGAACAGAAAGAAGCGAGGTCGCCCACATTGATTTAAAATGCTTGGTAGGAAGAACTGATGGTAAAAATCGGGAAGAATGTAAGAAAAAACGGTCGTGGCGTGTTTATGTCTCCGTGACAACATTTACGTTTTTCAATATTGTTTTACCGTGACTTGATATATTATTACGTTAACTTTTTGTCTCTCGGCAGCTATTTTACGCTTGCGTAAAACCTTGCTTGTTATATTAGATGTAACTCTTAACAGACACTCCAACACGGCAGATGTATACAGCTTAATAAACAGAATATTCTAAGTCATAAAATGCAAAACATTTACTCTCAAAACCGACTGATTTTTTTTCTTAAACTTGGTAGATACACGAGTGTCGTCAAATGCACCCCGATGCATATTTCAGGACCGCAATACGTACATTAAACCGAAGAAAACAGTATAAATGGAAAATGTACTCAGTGTATATTTTAGGACCACAATACTTATATTAAACCACAATACTTATATTAAACCGAAGCTACAATTATAAAATGGAAACTTCTGTTCTATAGTATGTATTTAATTGTACTCTATGTATTTTTAGGACCGCGTTAAGTACATTAAACCAAAGCAAACATTATACAAAAGGAAAACAATATTCTTCATACACGAAACTGTATTCCAATGCTTTCTATGCATCTTCTAGGACCGCGTTAAGTACATTTAATATTATAAATAGGAAAACCATGTTCTTCATGTACGAAACCATATTCAAATGTACCCCCTGTATCTTTCAGGACCGCAATAAGTATATTAAACTGAAGAGCACATATTATAATATAGCAAACCCTGGTAAACATATGCTTTCGTAGTAACTTGCTTCTTACTGTTTCTTACTCGCATTAATTAGTTTTTATTATTCTTAAAACAATACGAACGCCATTAACTGATTACGTTTACATATTTGTAATAATAAACTGCAAATTAAACATCTTGTAAGCAGATTCCGGTGAAATAATATAAACCATCGTTTCGGATCATGAACATGGAAGGAGCCGCATTTACTACATAACATATCTGGTTTAAACATCGTTTTTTTTTTAGTTTATATATATATATATATATATATCTTTTCGTGCGGGTCGTTCATGTGAATCCTTTTTGTTATATAATTGTTTTTATTGTAGATATGTTTGAAGAATGATAAGCACATGATTGTTTAACAGAGACATACTAAACGTGCCTATTAAAAAAGGCAGACTATTTTCATATCGGTAGTTTTCCCATATCGGTAGTTTTCCAATATCGGTAGTTTACCAATATCGGTAGTTTTCCCATATCGGTAGTTTTCCCATATCGGTAGTTTTCCAATATCGGTAGTTTTCCCATATCGATAGTTTTCCAATATCGGTAGTTTTCCCATATCGGTAGTTTTCCCATATCGGTAGTTTTCAAATTAAAACCTATTTTGATTAAAGGCACTAACCAGCCAAATAACTGCAAAATTACAAATCGTTTATCCAAATCCATCCAGGTGTTTAAGTCATGAAATAATATATATGTACCAATTAAAAGCATACGTTTATTCACGGGTACATAAAATACCCGAGATTGAATATGCATAAAATGAATTGTGAGATGGTAATTCTTAATTCGACGTTCCAGCTTTGGGTTTTAGCTTGGTTGGTTGAAGCCGTTTTTTTGTGTCTAAAGAGTTTGGATTGTCAAAATATGTACGTTATTCATATAGGCCTATGTATAACTCGTCGTCAGTAAGTTTAGAAACGGTACACATATGTGGTAAACTTTGCCTGTTGATGGCGGGATAGGGACTTGAACTGAACGGAGTAATCCAAGCAAAACTAAAACAGAAGATGCATAGAAAATTCAAGAAACACAAAACACGTTTGTTGTGCATAGCGTTGGAATAGTCCTAACCAAATGTAAGCCGTCTCTTTGCCAGTGTTCTTTACGATGCTCATGTATTATTCGCACATGTGGTGCCGTCACACTCCCACATGACGAAAACACAGTAAAAGCTATACCTCTGACCGGCCACTAATTAACACAATTATCTCTTTTGTATGGTTATTTATTCAATAAACCGTTGTAATAATGCTTCTATTCCGCGCTGTATGTTTTGGCAGCGAAACAATTGCTAAGACAGTGTCTGCAGTTGGACTTCCAAACAGAAGTTTCGGGAGGCCGTAGCGATTCTCCATTTTTACATTTCACCCCAGAGGATCGCGCTGGTGTTCTCGTGATTTCGACTGTTTGAACTATCTATTCTTAATTGAGACTAGCATCCGCTAATGGTTTATGAAATCTAAGACCACCTCTATCAGAAATGTTATGTAGAGACGGCGTGTATGACATACAGTATATGCTCGGTGCAGCCGAGACTGTTTTACCGCCGTCGTGCGTCAATTGCTGATGACGGATTATTTAGACAAGCAATTTGCAAATCCTTGCTTGAAATGTTTGCGCTACTGGGCTGACGGTTTGAATAATGAAGGCTTTGATTAAACTTCCAGTGTGGCATTGTGCAGGATTCCTTCATCATGATTTAGAAGACGATGTCAGTGAAATACCAAAGGCATTCGGCAATGTTTTATCTAACGTAAGCTGTGTATGTTGGATTGAGGATTTAAGGGTGCCCTCTGCTGAGGTTTTGGATTTTTGCACTTCCGGAAATTTACATTTGTTACATTTCAAAAATTATAATAAAACTGGAAAAAATAATTATACAGTAACAAACTTATGCCCAATAGGGATATTTTAGTGCAAAAAAAATAAAAAAAAATTAGATTTTTTTTTTGACCTCACATGTTGTGCCCAAAATTGACAATTCTTAACATAAGCCAAAATGGGGGGTAGGGGTACAAAAGATGGTATTTCTCAAAAACCATTTAAGATATTCACTTAATTTAAACTTTATTACAAAGACATGTGTTAGCATATACATAGACAGGAATAAAAAGTATTTTCCTATTATTTGTTACAGACCTATGCCGTTATATGTCAGAGCTCGTCGAAATCTAAAAAAGCACATTTTTTTCTCAGTTTTTATTGAATATCTTTCTTATATGCACACCGACCCCAAATTTTTATTTTTTCATTCTGATACTCAGGTCTTGTATATATTGTAGACAAAATATCTCAAAAAGTTATCTGTTCCTTTATCATGAAAAATTTATGGATCACAAATTTAAAAATGCAATTTATAGTAAACTGGGTGGGGTAATGACAAGGGATGTACTAATTTTTCAGATGGTGATAAAAATACCCCAACCCTTAATTTTTCGTCCTAAAGTATGATCTATTACATTAAAAAAGACGGAAAATCGATACCTGTTCTGCAAACCACACTACACACATGTAAGTTGCCATACACAATTTGCAGCTGATTCAGAATTTAAAACCGCACTGTGAGAGTGTATTACTAAAGATTAATTTTGCGAAAAAGTTAAATCACTGACCCATCATTATTTTTCCAGAAACTAACTAGTAATATGTTAGTCTTCATAAAAAACAGGGAAATAAAAAATTCTATCTGTTCTGATATTCACCAGAGGGCCCCCTTAAAAACAAAAAATCAGGTATAGTCAAGTATAATGGTTATAACTCATTTATACGTTTATAATTTATTTCAGAGCTTGGTGAACTAAAGGCAAAGACAATGAACGATGACATAACGATTCCATCATCGAAGATTGAGCATCTGGAAGCGGAGATTCTACGTGAGCGAGAAGCTTTGCGTGACTCCAAGAAAACACCAACAGATGACAAATCACCACGTTCCAATGATTCGGCAAACGACTCCAGCGATCGCCTCTCTGCAGACGACATATGTAAGAAGGAAGATAACGACGACGGAGACGACGATGCCGAAGCAAAAAAGAAAAAGCGGAGAAACAGAACGACATTCACAAGCTTTCAACTCGAAGAGATGGAACGAGTGTTCCAGAAGACACATTACCCGGATGTTTACGCTCGTGAACAGCTCGCGCTCAGATGCAACTTGACGGAAGCACGTGTTCAGGTAGGAATTATACTTTTTACACTTATTAAAACAATAATGTTTTAGCTTTGGTGGCCCCGTGTGGTTCCGGGGGTCCCATTTGGTTACGGGTCAAAGAATAGGGCCACTGCAGATCCCGTGAGGGGAAGGCAGAGGGGTAGAACAACCCAAATTCATGTTCATTTTATCATTTTTTGTTCATGCTCATTAAACGTCTTCATCATGACCCCTGCATTGTTTCAGGTGCCATCTCGCTCATGAAAAACTATAACCTGTCTCCAGCGTAAATGAAGTGTCTACAATAGAATTTGCAGCAACTCTGCAGTTCAGGGTGAGAAGGTTTTAGGCCCGTTCTCCATATTTTATCTCGATGTACATGGAGGATGAGCCTGGCATGTTCATTCCTGTTAGGCGCAATATAACCTTTCATGTGTTGATGCGCCTTAAAACCCCAATTCAATGTTTATCTTTGGTGACAACTCGTAGAGTGTGTTACGAAGTTTTTTAACTTTACAGATTCAATAATGAAAATCCCGTGTCAAAGAACTGTATTCCCATGCATGTTGTTGAGTTGTTAACATAGTTGTTTTTCGGTTGACGTAATAAAATCTAGAAGCGGGAACAACTGAATTATTTTTTACGAGTTGGTAGGCTGAATCATCAACTCGTCTTTTATATAATCATGTAGATGTAGGGTTGAATCCGCTACACAGTGTTAGAAAAGTTCTAACCCTGAGAATAACACTGCGGTTTTAACAAGTTCGAAAAACAGATTTCCATTTTTTGACATATCGTGATTTATTTTCAATGTTGCACCAACCCTTAACTCGAAAAAGACTTACTAACCACTTATTAAGTGAAAAAATAATTAGATCTTTATTTCCTCCAAAGGAATATAAGTCAAAAGTAAGCGAATGGAAACATACATTAATTCAAATATGGTGGTGACTAGAGGTAACCAGAGGTTGTAATTATCATAATACCATGTGTCCCTTGCCGAAACGAAAAACAATTACAAAACGTGTTAATTACGAGCTTCCTTGCTTAAACGTCACTATTGACAAGAATATATACATATATAACTTATACTTGCAAAATAAGACAAATGACAGTAGGAAATAATAGTATACCATACGAATGCCCATTGCCGAAACGAAACACAAGGTTACATGGCGGGATATTAAATAGGTTAAACGTTCGACATACCAGAGTCGTAGCCTTAGTACTCTGCACACACGTACCACTTAGTAAGTCAGAAAATATACAAAAGCTGGAAAATGCATCCCATATTGCATGGTTTAAAATGCATAATCAGAGAAATAAGAACAATACAAATGTTGTTTATGTTTGTTTTTTCAAATAATAATAATAATAATAATAATAATAATAATAGTAATAATAATAATAATAAATAATAATAATAACAATAATAATAAACCAAAACAATTTAACAATACAAATAACACGACTTCAATCTTTATTTATGGAGCTACTTTATTTGAAACAATGCAATCTTCTCTTCCTGTCTTACAGATTTTTTTCTTTATATCCTCCGCATGCGGAGAGTCTACAAACATTACATATAATTACAGCAAAAGGTAGATGAATATGCAATAAAACACATAGAAACAAACGAACAAAGTGAGGGGGGCAAAAAACAAGAAAACTTTATAGCAAATGAAGGATATGTATGAGCGTGCATCGTTCCTGAAAGAAGCATATACGTTTATGTATTTGCCACACAAATCAAACAAACAAAACACATACATGTTGACTAGATTGTGTCTAATATTCGAGTATGTACGATAGGTACCATTCATATCAGGAATGAAAGTGAAAATCTTGACTTTGAAAAGTTGAATGAATGAACGTTTGTTTTATTTCAATAATACAATCCATAACTATATCATTGGTGTGTGAATACAATTCCAACACGAATATTTCAGAACTGAAAAAATTATCACGTTTTTAGTTTTGATACAAATCTACAGTTAGATATGAGTAATTATTTATTTCAATAATTCAATTTTTATGTTTTATTGTCTTAATTAACCCTTATGTAAATCTAGAACTACAGAAAACAGATAAAAGATAAGAAACACACATACAAACAACAACAAAAAACTGTACCCCGTTTTATGAAACACATTACGTCCATTTTGATCGTAAATCAATTTCTTAAATGCTTCACTTTAAATTACACTTTTCAAATGAACGTGATTTCATTTCATTTTCCTTATACATGTGATATTTCTGCGCTATGTGTACACATAATTGTCTACATTAAACGCTTAGATGGAAACAATTCCACGACTTTAAAATTTGAGACTTATCGTAAGATGTTTAATAAAACAGGGCCCACGGGTATCGCCGTATCATTAGTGTTGTCTTTTAAAGAACTCTCTGTTTCAATATATATAATAAATTATCTAACTAAGTATTATATAGTAATACATCTGTACTAATAATACAGTTTTGATACTTTCGATAATAAATAGTAAAGCATGGACAGAGACAAATAAAATCTCATCATCTCATCATCCTAGAATTATATTTCTTGAACCAAATGAAAACTCCTGTTGTCAAATATTATTTAATCTCTTGTTATTTCTTTGAAAGGGCTATTCTCTGGAATATAAATCTCACTTCACGGATACTATACCTCACATTATTTAGGAATGTTTACTGTGCTAGAACAACGTTACCTAAACACTTGCCTATAGAAGCGTTTCTGAAACGATTTTGGGGCGGAATTGGACCACTTTCTTACATGTTATTTCTAATTATTGTAAAAGATCTTATCTGAGCCTTTAATCTACAAAACAACTCACATTTTGAGCGTATCGCGTCTGCGGTGCTCTGTCAAAGATTGAACGTCCACTTCAGGGCTCCTTATTAATAAGATTACGTTTGCAAGTATTTTATGATTTATATCATTTCGCAGAAAGAAATGAGCGTTTTACGACAGTTTCATTAAGGTTTTATACGTACGGAAAGACAGAATGCATCCGAAATATAAGTATCTCTTAAGCTACGGTTTCAGACCTCAATAACTCTCCTCGGAATTATGAGAGATCTCAATCTTAATTTGCGGAGCAGACATTAATGTTTGAATCAAACAAATGTTTCACTGGTGTTTACTGTTATTGTTTATCTTTTGTTCATTTTAGGTATTTGTATATTAATTATTTTTAATGAGGTTATGCTTTATTATTTAAACAAGACACCATTTTTTTCTTCTTCTTTTCCTTCCTCTGCTACTATTTTTATGTAAGTAACAGTGACCTTGACCACAGTGACCTTGACCACAGTGACCTCAAATGCAACTCCAAGCTTTTTATTATTATTATTATTATTATTATTATTATATTTATTCTTCTTCTTATTATTATTATTTTTATTATTATTATTATTATTATTATTATTATTATTATTATTATTATTATTACACTTAATCATGGGCGATCATTTAAATTATGATAACTAGAAAGTAAAAAAATATATATTGAAATTAATACTAGTTTGCTCTCATCGATAATTCACAGAGCTAACTAACCACCAGGCTCATGTTACAACAGAGTTGTCTGACTTGTCTGTGTATTGTTGATAAATAAATGAAATTAGTTGAAATTAATTATTAGATTGGTTGTTCTTAAATAATTATGTAAATTCGGACAAGCAAAAGTATATATATTGTCTGTTACGATACACAAATATGGCACAAAATACTACACACTTACATTCGTTTAACTCAGTTTTTCATTGCTAGCTTTTAACAGATGATTAATTAAGCCCAACATGTTCGCCGTGTTTGACTTGATATTAAATTTTATTTCGAAAACCATTTAAAGCCATTAATACCATTCTAAGTGAATACAAAATTAATGCAACGTAACAAGCGTTATTTAGCGGGAGCTGTGCGATATATACGGACTCACTAAGTGGTTACAAGTTCCACGGGTCTGCATCACTTAAAAAAACACGAACAACCAACTTGAAAATCCCAACGATTCATGAATTTGTAAGAGCCTTTTAGCGAATCAGGTACAAACCAATATACGGCGTGTAATGTACGAAAGGAACCCGCACTTTTAGCGGAACTTAGAATAATAAACCGAAATATAAAGACCCTGTCGGGTCTCCAGCCAGTCTGAGAAGTATTTCTGATCTTATAAGTTTTGACAATTTACAACTTTCGTAATTCCTCTGCTGAAATCAGGCCTTTATGATGCAGGGAGAAATCATTTTTCAAAGACTGGAGATAATACCGGCTGTTAGTTAGTAAGTTATATATACATAAATGCCGCCATTCCAACGAAAGAAATTTTTCAAACATGCTTTAAAGTGTATTTTACGAGTTATCAAACAGAACTTCATATTTGCATTTATTACCCTGTTTCATGGCAAGACGATATGTTTCACGTGATAATCCTGGTACATTTTTTATTTCTCTTTGCATTAATCGGGTGTTTATGCATACGAATAGGTTAACACACTATCTGCGATTTCCCCGTTCCCTTATGACCGTAAATTCCCTATAGGTTTACCACCACTAATTACATGTAAACCTCCGAGGTGCATCGAATGTAGTTCCTATAATAAAAAGTAATCCCTCCTTTTTTGATGGAAAATGGCATTATAAGTAGGGGAAAACTGCCCATTTCTATTCGATTTTGTGGTTGTATGTATAAGAAGCGTATTAATAGGCTTTATTGGATCACTGATGAACATTTTCGAAAACTCGACTCTTTGTGAGCAACCATCAACGAAAACAGCTGTAACCTTGACCTGTTTAGTAAACAAACAAGAACTTTCTTACATGTCTTGTGACCCCACCTTTTCTGGTGATTTTTCAAGTGGAAAATTAGTTTTCTATATGAACACTGCTGCATTATCCATACTTGAGTTGAATTTGCAGCAAATCATTAATATGTGACACTTAACATTGGTGTCTATTTTGAAAATAATTAGTGGTTTCATATAGTTATTGTCTGTTTATAACGGTTTATTCGTTCTATAACATATACTATGTTATCACATATAACTTGCAGTGTGGGAGTATAATAGAGCCATGATGATATATTTATCGTAATAAATATGCAACTGAAGGCCGAATCATGGGTCGGTCTTTTCCGTCGGAGTTCATCGGAATTTGTCTCGTCGTTTTCCGTAACCGTTAAAATACCGGATTACGGAAATCGACGAGGTAGTTCCGTTGTTCGGCGGTGTACGCAAAAGACCTGGTCAATATACGACTCCTTCATACTCGTACTAAGTCAATCATACGACGCAATCGTACAACAACGGTATGCATAACCAGCTACACTGACACATATTGCTTATGGGGCTTTTATTTGGAGTTATGTGATAAATAGAATCCCACATTGTTCCTATTTAATATTGAATGTATTAAACTCCTTGGATAAAATTGATATGAGGCTCGGCACAGCCTCACATCATATAATCTTATCCATGCTCGGCACAGCCTCATATCATATAATCTTATCCATGCTCGGCACAGCCTCACATCATATAATCTTATCCATGCTCGGCACAGCCTCACATCATATAATCGTATCCATGCTCGGCACAGCCTCACATCATATAATCTTATCCAACTTAATAATTTCAATATTAAACAGGTACTCACGTAAGATCCTCTATGTATGATGAATAAACACATTACACAACCGATGTCTTATCATTTATCTTAAATACGCTTAAACATAATAGGAGTTTTAGTAATTGGCAATTCTATAATTGGAATCCGAAAAGTACCCAAAAAGCGCGAAATGGACCAAACTGCACACTGCGTTCTTATCATGCAATACTAATTTGATTATGGTAGTAAGTGGTGATATTTAAGCATATCTGGAAGACAAGATTCTTAATAAAGATAATGAAAGACACGGGGATTTTATGGGTTTTTAAGAAACGAAAGGTCTAAAGTGTATAATAAATAAATGAGAGATGATTTCTAAAATTAGGTAAGTGATAAATGAATCATAAAGTATTATGATAGCGAGAATAACTGCTGGATAAAGATAATATCTACCGAATACGTGTTTTCTGGATATTGTACGCGAGAGGGCGACATGTTTGTTCAGTCTTACTGGCCGAAGGTCCGACGAGCTTCCTATTTTATTTTCCATCAGACAAGTTACAAGAGCTTTTCGTCTTCGTTGTCCTCAATAACATTTAAAATGGTCCTGAAACTGCAATGTAGGCTCAGGTTTGTTGTGCGTTTTTATTGTCACAACGGTTGGCATCTTGCCCACCGTTACTAAAGATATACTGGGATTAAAGACAATTCAAATTGCATAGCCGTTTGGACTAATGTGTGCTAAAATGACGTTAAACGCCATTCAAACAAACACACAAACAAACAAACAAACAAACAAACAAGCAAGCAAGCAAACAAACAAACAAACAAACAAACCTATCAAGTGCGTGTATTTTGTCGGTTGTTCTTGAAACTGAGTGTTTCTGATGGGGACATTAATCCAACGGTATGAAAACTAAAAACACAAAACAACATTAATTAATAAATGGTTAGACCTCTATGAACTAACTTAGTCATACTTTATTATAACTTTTATAATTCATTTTAATTCAATACACATTTTATATATTTGCATATATAATCATTATTACACGATTGGAGACTTCTGATTGGTAGAAAAGCAAAATACTACAAATACAACAAAACATATAGTATTGACACAAATGCATTTATTTCGGTTAATACTACACTGCACAATACATACCCATCCATGTTGTGAACACAACAGGAAACAAGGAGTTCCATGTTGTAAAGACAATAGGAAACAGGGAGTTCCATGTTGTAAAGACTATAGGAAACAAGGAGTTCCATGTTGTAAAGACACTAGAAAACAAGGAGTTCCATGTTGTAAAGACAATAGGAAACAGGGAGTTCCATGTTGTAAAGACACTAGAAAACAAGGAGTTCCATGTTGTAAAGACTATAGGAAACAGGGAGTTCCATGTTGTAAAGACACTAGAAAACAAGGAGTTTCATGTTGTAAAGATTATAGGAAACAGGGAGCTCCATGTAGTAAAGACAATAGGAAACAAGGAGTTCCATGTTGTAAAGACTATAGGAAACAAAGAGTTCCATGTTGTAAAGACAATTGGAAACAAGTAGTTCCATGTTGCACAATTATAGGAAACAAGGCGTTCCATGTTGTAAAGACACTAGAAAACAAGGAGTTCCATGTTGTAAAGACTATAGGAAACAAAGAGTTCCATGTTGTAAAGACAATTGGAAACAAGTAGTTCCATGTTGCAAAACTATGGGAAACAAGGCGTTCCATGTTGTAAAGACACTAGAAAACAAGGAGTTCCATGTTGTAAAGACTATAGGAAACAAGGAGTTCCATGTTGTAAAGACAATAGGAAACAAGGAGTTACATGTTGTGAAGACTATAGGAAACAAAGAGTTCCATGTTGTAAAGACAATTGGAAACAAGTAGTTCCATGTTGCAAAACTATAGGAAACAAGGCGTTCCATGTTGTAAAGACACTAGAAAACAAGGAGTTCCATGTTGTAAAGACTATAGGAAACAAAGAATTCCATGTTGTAAAGACAATTGGAAACAAGTAGTTCCATGTTGCAAAACTATAGGAAACAAGGCGTTCCATGTTGTAAAGACAATTGGAAACAAGGAGTTCCATGTTGTAAATACTATAGGAAACAAGGAGTTACATGTTGTAAAGACTATAGGAAACAAAGAGTTCCATGTTGTAAAGACAATTGGAAACAAGTAGTTCCATGTTGCAAAACTATAGGAAACAAGGCGTTCCATGTTGTAAAGACACTAGAAAACAAGGAGTTCCATGTTGTAAAGACTATAGGAAACAAAGAGTTCCATGTTGTAAAGACAATTGGAAACAAGTAGTTCCATGTTGCAAAACTATAGGAAACAAGGCGTTCCATGTTGTAAAGACACTAGAAAACAAGGAGTTCCATGTTGTAAAGACTATAGGAAACAAAGAGTTCCATGTTGTAAAGGCAATTGGAAACAAGTAGTTCCATGTTGCAAAACTATAGGAAACAAGGCGTTCCATGTTGTAAAGACAATTGGAAACAAGTAGTTCCATGTTGCAAAACTATAGGAAACAAGGAGTTCCATGTTGTAAAGACACTAGAAAACAAGGAGTTCCATGTTGTAAAGACAATAAGAAACAGGGAGTGCCATGTTGTAAAGACACTAGAAAACAAGGAGTTCCATGTTGTAAAGACGATAGAAAACAAGGAGTTCCATGTTGTAAAGACTAGGAAACAAGGAGTTCCATGTTGTAAAGACTAGGAAACAGGGAGTTCCATGTTGTAAAGACAATAGGAAACAAGGAGTTCCATGTTGTAAAGACAATTGGAAACAAGGAGTTCCATGTTGTAAAGACGATAGAAAACAAGGAGTTCCATGTTGTAAAGACTACGAAACAAGGAGTTCCATGTTGTAAAGACTAGGAAACAAGGAGTTCCATGTTGTAAAGACTAGGAAACAGGGAGTTTCATGTTGTAAAGACAATAGGAAACAAGGAGTTCCATGTTGTAAAGACAATTGGAAACAAGGAGTTCCATGTTGTAAAGACGATAGAAAACAAGGAGTTCCATGTTGTAAAGACTAGGAAACAAGGAGTTCCATGTTGTAAATACAATAGGAAACAGGGAGTTCCATGTTGTAAAGACAATAGGAAACAGGGAGTTCCATGTTGTAAAGACTATTGGAAACAAAGAGTTCCATGTTGTATAAAGACAATAGGAATTGAACTGAATTTAATTAAACTGTATAATTGCACCAACAGATAAGGTCATATGGCTACTGAGTTTCCATTGGTGGAGAAAGATCCCAGGTCTCGTGCGCAGGTTGGCACCTGGTTATGACCACCGACGTTCCGCAGTCAAGCCGGATAGCTCCCTCACATACACAATTCATGGTCACAAGAGGGCTCGAACCCACAGTGGAGGGGGTTCAGAGACTTTGATCACGCGGCCATGAACGCCCACAATTCAATAGGAAAGAAGGAGTTCCAGGTTGTAATGACAATAGGAGTTCCATTCGTGATACATTAGCACGCAGTAGCAATAGAATAAAAACTAAATACAAAATAAAACATTGCTAAAAAAGATAACCTTTAAGCTGTTGCGATCAAAGGAAAAGCGGCAGACCGCGGCAACCAGTAAATGTATTCATAAGTATCGCCCGTCTCCATTTTAATATTTCTGAGACAATTTCTTTTATGTTTAAATTGAAATCTACGTTTATGAAGCGATAAACATGGATACCCACTGGGCTGTAATATTTTAATGGCAGTAGTTGAAATGTAACTGTGCAGTGAATTCTCCGCGCGTTTTCCGTTGTTGTTTTTTTTAGAAAATTTTAAGAATGAGTTATTCCATTACGAAAAAGTATGTTTTTAAATTATGAAGAAATTAAAGAGTAACACAGAAATCTTGAGGTTTCTCTTTAAAATGCCCGGCTTCCTGATATATTTTACTATATGACTTGCATAATAAATAATTTAATAGTTCAAAGTACATTTTTATATGTATTTTGTATTGTGACTATTGCACCAATAACATAAGTAAACATAAGGCAGAATGAACAAGAATTCTTTGCAAGAAGTTTCAAAGTGAAAATGAAACTGGATTAATAAGTCAAACTGCTTATTTTATTGCATGATAATCACCTCAAGATTTTCATGGGACAGTTAATAATAAACCAGCAGGGATTGTTGATATTTAATTATTATTATTGTTATTATTATTATTATTATTATATTATTATTATTATTATTATTATTATTATTATTATTTTTATTATTATTATTTATTATTATTATTTTTATTATTATTATTATTATTATTAAAATATTATTATTAATAATTTAAACATATTTTATTGCCAATATATAATCGCAAAAGGGTTGGGCTACAAGTTCTTACAACATTAGTTAATGCCCTTCCCGACAAAATAGTATACACACAAAGTTAGACAATTACATAGGTAAATATATATAACTTATTATTATTATAAGGTGATGTGTTCTGTCAGCTATTTTTGTTAGTGGTACGTTTTCAAGTTAAGGGTGAGTGTGGGTGCAACATATAAAACAAATAAGGATGTGGTAAAGGGACTGGAGGCGATCTAGAAGACGGATTGGTGTCAATTCAAATATAAATGAAAACCTTCATAAAGTTCTTCAGTTTCATATGACATGTGGATATGCATTTCATTAAGCCGTACGTTATCTTTCGTTTTATTATTATTACAGAAAATGTTAAAGCTGTAAAGCTCCACGATTCGTCTGCGTTTTTTGCTAAATCATAAATAATAATTTAAATGGGCATTATACTGCTACTAGTTGTTCATATAATTCAAATAAAGTGTGCTTCTATCACAAAACAAGAATTTATATGAGCCTTAAAATATCATATGCATTACTATTCAAATGTATACAACACATGTTGTCGAGTCGTCTAGTTTCCCATTAACATTAATTAAATCGCACGGTTAATGTGTCCTAGTCACGTGCATGTGCACGTTAAATATGAACCTGAAACATGTTATGATGGTTGTATTATTATTTAGATTAACACCCATACTGCTTCCAGATCGCCTTCAGCCCCTTTACAGAACGAAGCTCTTTTAACATAGTTATATTATTCTAATTTGTGAAAATCAGTCTTATTTAACGTTCTCCCATCTCAGGGTTAGAACTGTCCACAGTCGTTTGAAAGAATTACGAGTTAACCACTTTGTAGAGGATTCGACATATTGTTGAAAAACATAGGTCCAACCTAAAAACGATAATGTCTATGACCGAGTGATCACAAAGCCGAACACTAATTAACGCTTCGTATATCTCCGGGAGTTTCCGTCATTAACATGTATATTTGCGTATCGTTATGTTACACTGAAAGGCGAGAATGTCATAAAAACACTTATTAATGGTTCGAAAATCTCCGGGAGTTTCCGTCATACGTATGCATCTATAAGTATCGTCATGTTACGTGGAAAGATGAGAATTTCATAAAAACACTTATTAACGCTTCGGATATCCCCGGGAGTTTCCGTCATGAGTATGTATATATACACGTATAGACTGCTGCACAGCCGACAATTAAAATTGTTCTGTTTGAAAAACGGGCATGCGCAGTGCAACAGTACGTATCATTATATATATGTTACACGGAAAGACGAGAATGTCATAACAACACTTATTAACGCTTCGGATATCTCCGGGAGTTTCCGTCATTAGCATGTATATATATATATATATACGTATCGTTATGTTACAGAAAGGCGAGAATGTCATAAAATAAAATTATAGTACCATAATACTCTGTAATAAATTTCACGTATTACGTTAATTATAACGAAGGTTCATCCAGTCGAAATTAAATAGCTTGAGAGAATGCCGCACCATTTGATACTCTCATTCCACAACAGAGAATATCCATTAAAATGATTTATCAAACTCTGCGTATAATCTTGCTTTCAAAACCCCTTCACAGTCGATATTGTCATTAATTTTAGCAAGAGTTCTACTCCCCGCTAAACAATCATCCTAGAAGATTTCTTATATCATTGCTTTGATGGGGGTTGGTTGATTATAAGAAATTACAAAATAAACGAAACTAATATTAATGCTTTCCAACCACACACCACTTTCCGTTTCATCTGCGTCTATATACGTAAACCTACGGCTTCTAAGGAGAAGCTTATTATTAAAGTCCTATTTCTTTAAAAAGTATCCGCCTATTTATCAACGCAATTAATTTTGCAATTATAATTATATACGCGTTGGTAATGTATATGCATGTGTTTGGGTTATTTAATAAAGTTTCTAATATATCTATAATCAGCCAAAGTTTATGTATCCAACTTTGAATGACATGTGATAATTCGGGGAAGTAACTTTTATTTTTAACCACGACGGATGCTTTCCCCACAGTTTAAAAGGGACAAGCGGCATCTTGATTTTTTTTATCAGGCATTACAAAGGGTGTGTAAGGATTGTAAGGATTATAGTCCTTCTGCCATTTGAATCCCCGTGAAGAATCCCTCGTTGACTCGGCATTAAAATTAGCGTTTCAGTTTGTTAATACAGTATCATCTTTACGTTGAACCTGCTTGCATATAATTAAATAGCATTTGAGTTTTGGCTTTTTCGTCTTATTCTATCATATGTTTTTAATACATTATCGGCGCAATATAATCAACAGTTAGAAATATGCAAAAACAAATTGCTTTCTACTGTTCTTATAATTAATATTAAAGGGGATGATGCACCATTTTCAAACACGATTTATTGAAAAGGGCTATGAAAAACTTGGAAAAAAACTGAAAGAATTATCAAAATGCCATGAAAATTAAAGGAGATATGACCTATTGACCCCCCCCCACCCCCTCCCTCCCCCCCCCCCCCACCCCCACCCCCAATACGTTTTTTGATTGTCAAATTCTTTTTCGAAAAATTTAAACAGTAAACAGTCCGTATCTCCTTTGAATGTTAACATGTCGTATATCAATCTGTTTGTTGTCACAAAGTTCCATAGTCATAATTATAAAGTGCTTATAGCATTGCATACATAATAAAGGAATACGTGATATTATATACATGTACATATATTAAATATATACATAATACTTTCATTTGCTAAAACAACTTACACTTTTGTATTTTACTATTCATAATTCTAAATTTAAGATGGTTAACGGAAAATGAGACTGCCATTGTTTTTTTCCTAATATTATTTCATTCATTTATAATAACTGTATTGAGTTTTGGATTATTTGAATAAAATATGAAAACGATTCCTTAGAAATACTTCTTTCAATGATATCATAGCTACCTAAATCTCAGAACAAAACAAAAACAAACAAAAAAAAAGAACCCCAAAAAAAACAGCTTTATATCTGATTATTTCATCGGAAAGATCAACGCGAACATGGTAAAACATTACAATAAATTTATGAAGTAATAAAAACTACTCAAGCTATACTGAAAGAGCTGTGATGCACGAATTACCATAAAACCTTTAATATAACGAAAATAAGTTAAGCATTTATGATATAAGTTTAATGGGTGGATTGATTAATTTGTATAATCTCGACACCATCTTCGTAGTCTTAGTAAGCACCACGTCTCCTGTGTGACTGAATGGGCGGAGCGAACGAATCATTAGTTTTGTTCGGGGCGTATATCTGAGACTATCAAGTCTGCGTATCAAAGTCGGAGCGGTTTTTTGTTGTTGTGCTTAGAAAGTAGATGAGTGCACAGTTCTAAGTGCAGAGTATGGTAATATGAAATTGATAACTGTCAGAGCATACACAGTTTAGACTCATACGTTTATACATTTTTATACTAGATGGCCGCGACTGCATGTCGAGCCGCCGTGAACGAAGTCCAAGAACCTGTAGTTCAAAGTCAATAATGGTTGGCTAATTTTGAAAAGAATAACAATACATAACGCAGATATTGCGTGAAACTGAAATGAACGCACGTGTAAACAGACGGACACACGGTGGAACGCCATTGTGACGCCTCGATACTACGACTCGACATATATAATATTTCTAAATAATTAGACACTAGATCTATACTTAAAATAATTATTTATTTATACTTTTTTTTTTATTAATTAAGGGTTTGCACTTACAAATGTATAATTCATTTCCACATTTCCAAAGTACATAAATGGTTTGGTTCGTTTAGTGGTGTTTTACGTCATTTTAAGCACATGTCGTTTTTTTGTGGTAGAGGCAGACCACCATAGTACGGTATACCTCTCGCGAGATTCCCGGGAGTTTGAGAGGCGACAATGTTTTAGACGCAGCGTCTTTACTATCCCGGCAACGGAGCCGTTACTTAAATGGAAATAAATAATAAATCAATATATTGAAATGTATGATATGATATGATTGATATGATATGTAGGATTAAAACAGACAACAACAATAAATGTAACTGTTGTATGCACAATGCAAATTATGATTGACACTCGCCCCACACACATTAAAATAAGATGAGTTCGCTTACTGATTTTGATGTAAGATAGACGTTGTCACGTGACGTTGTCATCTTCAGTTTATTAATTGCTTGGTGCTCAATTTATACTGCAACAGTCTTTAGATTATTTCGAGGGCTTAGTGTCAAACTGTTGTATCTTGTTCTTTGTTTATATATACAATACTTTTCCATTCACCCCCTGGATTTGTGGCTATCGAAAACCTTTAGACATAGTATACATATCCATGAGAAAGTATTAGCAGAAACATGCTCTTGCAGGCTTGTATTTCAGACTCCCCTGACTATTTACATAATCTACCGGAGTTACTGAGGTGGACATCTCAGCTACGGGCAGACAGAAAGTCTCTCCGTATGCGATCTCATACCAGTATGATTGAGTAAGACAACTTGTTGAACGATCCCATTATGTCAGCTCATCTTCTGAGGGGATCGTCTGTTTATTTTTCTGGTAACGTTATACGCATCTACATTACTTGTCGGGGTAACATTCTGACATCATGTCATGTAGACTGCACGGGAGGTAATTATCCCTGGTTACCAGAACAAACCGCCGGACTGTCAAACAAATTACGCTGTGCCGACTTATTATAACTGACATTTGTTAGTCGGCGACTACGAATCTGTTATTTTTTTAAAGAAACTTCTCCTAACTTATTTTTTTACGGACACACTGCATTCTTGATTTAAACAATATTTTGTTCAAGTAATGAATGGGATTGGACAACATAAGACCTCTCCCGTATCAAGGTACATATAAACAATACATTTGTATCAAACATAACATAAAATGTGGATTTGTAGTACAGTTTGCATATATTGGTTTGACAATTAACTTAGAATCTTTGAAACACGAAACAGAAAGAAAATCATACTTGAAACCAATAAGAAATGCATATAAAATATATCGATTATTGCAAAATAAAATGGTTTTAGTATAAGTTTCTGTAACCAATAGTTAATTTTGGAATTTGAGATAACTGAGAACAAAACAAACAAAAATTACAATAAAAAGGAAGAAAGATGATAAAAAGTAAATTTCTTCTAGCACTGTGACGAAACATATATGAAAATACAATGGTATATAGACACACACACACACACACACACACACACACACCTATATACCCATATATATATACATATATACACATACATACATCTATAATTCTACGAAAATCTCCTGGTACACTTGATGTACTTGTGCACGATAAGTACAATTTCTGAGTTCGTAGTATCGTCTAGATTGGAACTGCCATTCAGTATCAAGTCAATGTTGATATGCGTGATATCAACAAGATTGGCTAGGGTATCAAGTATGTCATTTCTGAATTCTTGAATTATGTATGAAACATTGATTATCTTAATCTAGTATCGTCTTATTATATAAGGGATACTGCAATTCGGAGTTGTCCATGTTTCTTCGCTATTTGTCCATAGGTTCAAATATATTTAATTGTTAAATTGATTTGCAAATATGAACCCGCGAGTTTAAAATGCGCTTTGTCACTTTTATACACTGAGGTCTGTCAAAAGCATAATTATTATATTGTATAATGTTTGAATTTTTTGCATTATATGTTGCTGATACTTGTAAATAAAAGTACTATCTTTATTTGTAAATTTATATCAAAACATCGCACAAACAATCATGCTACATTAATCATATTAAAGGGACACAAAGCAATCTTGATATTTTAAATACCACGGCGTTACGTTAGTTTTTCTACATAATTTCCATTATTCTGTCATTAATATTACGACTAGTATAACGCAAATTGATTTTGCATATACTTAATTGTTGATTATATTGCACCAATAATATATTTAAACCTATGGCAGAAAAACAAATTAAAACATTTCATTTAATTATAAGGGGTAAGATCATAATAATACTGGATTAAACACCGAGACGCTTATTGTAACGCTTGCACTTTAAGGTAGCCGCTTGTCAGTAAATCGCTTGGAATACATGTTATATTATAAATAACGTTTGTATATGTGTTTAATAAACATTTTGTTTAAACTTTAAGAATTTCATCCTAAACATTTTTATCGGATATATTACATTAAATGCGCAGTTCACGAAGTCCACATTGTTTTACTGGGTTGAGACTGACATGATCATAGTTTAAGCAATTAGCCCTGTCTAACTCCATGTTGATAACATTACAAATACGAGATTTCGTTTTTTCTATGTCCCAAGTGAAGCACCCAGGTTGATTGACATATGCAGATACAGAGAGCGCCGGTGTTCCGCAAAGTTCAGCACAAAAACATTTCCGTCTTAAAAGTTCTCTTATAAATTAATTAACTTTTTAAGAAGTCTACTCTGAAATGTTTCTGAGTTTAATATATGTTTTTCGAGTGCTTTGAAATATGAACACGACCCGGGACAAGATTATTTTCAGAATGCATTAGTCGAAGATCTCAAGCAATAGTTTTGGTCCTTGAAAGCTTTTACGTTTAGTGCAAAAACGTACCTACGATTAGAAAGGTTGACAGAAACACATTTAGTATATGATAGTTGAAAGTATTTCTGTTTTTATTTCGGAACGTTTTGCAGGTTTATAATAATGGAAAAAAGGGCAAGAGTTTTGTCCTTAAGGTTTTTGCACTCGGTACAAAAACATAGTACGAACGACTAGAAAAGCTGATAGAAACGTGTATACTGATTAAATATTAGTATATGTTTAAAAATGCGCAACTCATAGCATACAATTTATACATTTTACATCTGTATATTTATTTTTCATAACTTTGCAGTGATTTTCTTTGCTTTACAATATATTTTGTCAATATGCCATATACAGTAAAAAGGCGCGATGACGTCATCGTTCCAATGTTAAATACTTATCTGCTATTAAGTGAAGTTGGACTTATATTAATTTATTGTTTTTATTATAGTGTGAATATGCCCCACTACAACCGCCATAGAAGTTACTTCTATTTATTAATAGAAACTCGTCTCTAGTATGAAAAGTACCATGAACGTTTTCAAACAACTAATACCCATCTATTTTAATTATAGTTTATGTGTTGTATTACTTTGCACATGGATAAAGAACTCATACTTTCGTTCGCAATAACTCAGCGAGTGCTAATTTAATCTGAGAGAATAATTTCTGTCTGACTAAACGAGAATGCTCTCCGTTACACCTGATTAAAATAAAACTCTCGATCGTAAATTTAAGCCAACTAAGGCCACGTGAGGCGATGATTTATTTTTGATATCAGGCTCCCCTGGACACCTCATTATCAGCCTCGTTATCGTGTTATTAACACACACCAGGGGGCGCCGTATGTCATTAACCGGAATTGCGCAACCGGGGTAGGAGACTAGGCAGTCACAGTTGCCTGTCAACAAAGCCTGTATGAATTATCTTTGATCCCCTGTTTAAAGATTGATGTGAAAGGAAGAGCAATAGTGGCATGTTTAGGTAGAATAACACATTCAGAGTCATGGGAAGAAGATACGAGTTTTACAAATATGTAGCCATTCTCGCATCTCACAGTTACAACTTTCACCAGACTCTGATATGGAAGGCGAAAATGATACCCAAACAGCTATATACTTTTGTAGGATTTATAGCTTATAAAAAATAACAATAATTCCACAAATATCTGAATTCTCCCTTATCTCTTACTATAATCATGCTCTGCTCTGGTGGATGGAATTCGTACTCGTTAAAAGGGAAAGTTAATGTTTTCTTAATTCCATTGTTGTCACTACGAGTTCTTACGCAAAACATACATAAACCTATGATTATAAATTGCAAAAAAGCCAACCATTTCATATTTCTTTTCTTTGTGCCCCGTAATTTAAACATTATTAAGTTCACCCTTTTAACCGGCGAAAGAATGGTAGTTACACTTTAATGAATGCGTTTTAGTGTTATACTAGGACCCGGTTAAGTACTAATCATAAGAACTATGCATTACCATCAACTTAATGTTAGACCTTATAGCCTTGGATACCGGCTTTTTCCGTGTTTTTGATGTTCTGCAACTTCTAACAAACTACGAGCATCTATCGTTATGTTTCACTTTCATAAACAGCTGCTAGTCACACTTTGGTCACTATCAAATTCCAACACAAGTACTCTGATCGACTTCTGGATCATAAATCACACTTTTTACGTTTCCCATGCAAGTGGATTTGTTGGTGGCGCTAAAGGTTGTTATTTAAATAAAAAAAAAAAAGGTAAAAATTATTACACTAAATACGAAAAGGATTGTAAGCTAGTATATTAACGAGTTATATACGAAAAAGGGAAACAAGAGCAGGTGTTCAGTGTAATAAATGAACATTTTAATAATTTTCCTGCAAGTGGATATTTGCAATTTTAATAACGGCGTCGAAGGTTGTTCTTTAAATGAAAAAAAAGTTAATTAAAAGAACGAAGAACCATAACTACAACAGAAAAGTAATCTCGAAAACACAGTGTTTCGTCCGGACTGGGCGCCGAGAAAACTCTAAAGAGGCTACAGTTTCGTGAATGATCTTACAAGAGATACAAACATATTCCTTACACTTTAGTTTTATTTGCGAGCTAAGTATGTTTTCGCGACGGAATGAAATTGAAGACCATGTTTTAGTTATGAAAACGCGATTTCTTAATGACTTTATTAACCAGAATATTCCTCCTTTTTAATTTCATTAATGGCTGAAATGATTGTTTAGGCGTGTCGATAAGGAATAGACACGTGTTTTTACGCAGATCAAAGTAGTATCCCGTGATGCTATGCAAACTACCTCAGTAATCACGGTCCGTCGTGAGGTTTAATTATAGCTAGGTATGTGATAAAGACAACACAATGTCATTAAAATCTCCGCGTCGGATTCTTTTCCCTAATGTTATTTTTCATTTTATTGTAAAAAAACAGACTTCTCACAACTATAATATAAAGCTCGAGTTGGAGCTGTCAGCACGTAAATTCTTATTGTAACGATTCTTATGCGAGATCTAAGCTAACCTAGTTTTACGAGGGAAAACATAGAGGAAAATATAAATAGAAGTAATACCAAGGCAAACATCCCTATTTATATATATGTAGCCAAAAGGCTGCCATTTGGAAAAAAAAATCGTCCTCTAGAAATGGACGATGCAGTCGCCACAGAGATATCCTGATTTCGGGTACCGTACTTATATCATTTTCTAAGGTTTGCAGACGGCAGTTGCAGTTTGCTGGGTACAACTTGTATTCAAATTACTCGGTACAGTCAGTACAATTACAGTGTTCTGAATGTCAGCATGTACTTAAACAATCTGTATGAAATGAGTACAGACACAAACATGATTGTAAAGTTCGTTCGCTTTACACATATGATTCTTACACACATGTGATTCTTACGAATGGCGAGCGGTATACAGTACTAGTTCTATCCAGGAAAAGGGACAACAACAACAACAACAAAAACCCACAAAACCCCACATTAACCGTCATATATGGCCTAACAAGTGCTAAAAACGACGTAAAAAGGTTTATTCACACACGCTAAACATCCATTACACTTTATGCTTAAAGATTGTGACGACAATGCATGCGAAGGAGGACACTTGTGCATCCCAGACGACACCTGGGCATTCTAGACACCAGAAGTTACTACCTGTATAATACAATTGGTAAACTGTGTCGTTTTATCATTTACAGGTTTGGTTCCAGAACAGACGTGCCAAGTGGAGGAAGCGAGAGAGATACGGCCAGTTCCAGACCATGCGCACAATGGGTCCGGGAGTGCCGGGCATGCCGGGGTATGATATGCCCATATCACCACGTCATGACGCATACTCGCAGGTTAGTAATGAAATTATCCAACCACACCTTAATATATCTCAGTCATAGTGTTATGCATTAGTGATTGTAATGCGTGTACAAAGATGTCACACGAATGGTAATTAACGCTAATATTAAATACTAACAGAGTACTCATTCTACCCGAAAAACTACTTTATATAATCATTCAGTATGATTTCGGGGGAAAACAAAATATATCATTGACGTATATATATATACAGTTATCAGTTTACATTAGATTTCACACACACAGATTTTACAAAAATAATTGATTTCAAATGTTATTATACGAATCGTATGTGTTTCAGATGCAACAACTTCCCTGGACTAACGCTGGTCACAATCCTTACCAGATGCCGGACAACAACTGCATGGCGCCGCACCAGAACATGCCTAATTTCATGGGACTCGCGCACGCCGGAAACCACTTAGCTTCATATCCGGTACATGCGCAGTCACCGACATCAATGGCAAATATGGTAAACGGTCAAGACCTAGATCTCCGAGAGAACACAGAAATTCGAAGCTCAAGTATCGCAGCTTTGAGATTTAAAGCAAGAGAACATAGCGTTTCAATGGGACTATTTAGTGCGTATGCGAAATAAATTGTGATATACCATATTTATATAAAACATACTATTATATTTGTGGTATAAATGTTTACCAAAACAACAGTGCTCATTAATCCGCGTTCGACAATGGCATCGCATTTTGACAGCTAATCATCTTCGTCTGCCAGAGAATGCTTGACTTGTGTGTGGTACCTTTATGAAACCGTACGGTTTTGGATAGAGTACTTTGATATACTTTACCATGGTATGTGAGGTGACTACATGGAACCTATTAATGAATGCTACTTCTGTGAAACGTTATACCTTTGATAACTCAGTCGCAAAAAGTTTGGGTAACTATATGTTATGAACATAATAAAGTGTAGTCTCGATCATTTAGACCTCTCGCGAGACTTCGCAAGGCAGCCCAGTCAGATTGAGTGCGTCTGGGTGATAGATAGTGTATGACGTCACACCATGTGTTACAAGACAATATGATATTGGTAACACAATAACATTGAGTGGGTTTTATACGTATAACACAATTTTATTACTCTGTACTTATTTTGACACATTGTACTCATATTGACAACAAGGTGTACGATGATGTTTGTGGTAACTCTATAATCTTTCATATGATATGGTCACTGGCACTTGAGCCGCAAATATTATAAAACAAAGTAAAATCGTCAATTGCTACCATTACATTATTTCCCACTTATGTTTACTTCCGGTTGTACTCAAGGAATTGATCCGATTGGATGATGTTTTTACGGTAAAGACATACGTATTCAGAAACCGAAAATCTCCCAATCGGGTCACTTCTTGGAGTACAACCGGAAGTAAACATAAGTAGGAAATACTGTAATGGTATCAATTGGCGATTTTACTTAAATTTCACCCTTAAAGAGTGCTTTCTTGTACGAACTGTGAATATATTTGGTGTCAAACAAGCTTCCTTAACATGTGTTATATAGATAGTAGGGGTATCGTATTATTTTTTCAATAACATTTGCGGCTCAAGTGCCTGTGGATATGATAGCTCTTTGACAATGCTATGGCGTGTTGTAACTTTATGAATCCGCGCGATTGTGACGTTTCAGTATCACACAAGGTCTTTGGTACGGAAACCCAACTTCCACCAAATTCAAAATAGACGCATATTCCTTCCAGTTTACATTGTATACTAATAAACATAATAAAAAATAGCCCCACAAAACATATTTACAAACTGATTTATTATAAACTAATTCACGCAGACAACCTTTAATATGAAATTAATTATCAAATGTGAATTGATCTACACAAAATAAATATTTCAGTGCGCCGAGTGGGGGAGGGACACAGAGGAGGTGCTTCCTTCTCAGATGTGGGGTTTTTTGGGGGTGTGGGGGGTGGGGCGCTGTGGGGGCTTCCTCGATTTTTGTTTTCATCTTTGGACCAAAATGGTGTTCGTACAAGCCATATTTGTCAGTAATATAGACATGTTACGCTCGCAAATGAAAATTTCCACCCTTATCCCCTCCCCACTCTGAGTTTGATTGCATTTTTCAACATTTTTTGATTTTTATTTTATTTTATGTTTTTCAAGTTACTCCCGGGAGTATAGGAGTATGCCACGGTACGCCCATAATTGCAAAGTGTCTTATACTGTTGTTATTATGCTTAATACACGATTCAGAGAGATTATTGCATCAGGTATTTTTCTATCGTCACTATCTGTGTCACTTTGTCTGTATCTGTGAGTTATAGTGTTTGTATTATGCAATGAAATAAATTTATGAATGATCCATCCGCATCTTCATCGTCTTTCCTATTGCCCGGCATTATATTGTAATATTTATAATGAGTTTCGGACACTACCATATACCGCATTATATTGTAATATTTACAATGAGTTTCGGACCCTACCGTATACCGCATTATATTGTAATATTTATAATGAGTTTCAGACCCTACCGTATACCGCATATATTGTAATATTTATAATGAGTTTCGGACCCTACCGTATACCGCATTATATTGTAATATTTATAATGAGTTTCGGACCCTACCATATACCGCATTTTATTGTAATATTTATAATGAGTTTCAGACCCTACCGTATACCGGATTATATTGTAATATTTATAAATATTTATAATGAGTTTCGGACCCTACCGTATACCGCATTATATTGTAATATTTACAATGGGTTTCGGACCCTACCGTATACCGCATTATATTGTAATATTTACAATGAGTTTCGGACCCTACCGTATACCGTGTTGATGTGTCCCCATTGGATGATTCTCATTATAATTCTAATAAACTACACGGGACGACACTTAAAGTTCTCCGGCCATGTTTGACTTCACGAACATGACTGTTTATGTTTATTTAAATCAAAATCAATACACAACAATAGATATTTACAATTCACACATTGCAATATCTGTGAAAAGCGATAATACGATTTTACTTCATGACGTAGAAAACTTTGAACAGGTAAATTAATCCACAGGTAAATGTATTTATTTTATGATATGCAATGACATACTGTATTTTATCAGTGAAATAAAAGTGTTATTCCACATTGTGGTTTTATTTCCACAGTAGCTGCCGGGACTACTTTTTAATGTACAACTAACACAGATACACAGTAAAATGGTTTACAAGATATTCCTACGCAAATGTAAACACGCCGAGAGAAAAGCACTGCGAATTGTACATTCTATTCAAACAATGATTTGAAATTGATTTTAAAGTTAAAACGAAATGATTGCCAATATATAATATATTAAACACATTGTTCTATTTGGGTAAAAATAAAATATCTTAGGACTTTTTTTTGTAGTCGCGCAAAACATGTGTAAACCGGCTTAGTTATTGAAATTGCCTCCCGTGTTGTTCTACCGCTGTTTCTCTAAACAATTGTTTGTAAAATCATAAAATAAAAAGATTTGTTTTTGTTTTTCGTGAGTAACATATTTTATTTCATCTCGAAGTGAGAAAACTTTTTCACATTCGTGAAAATATAAAGTTTTCTCACTTCTCGATGAAATAAAATATGTTATTCACTCCAAAACAGCAAATATCCTATATTTATCAATTATCTGGCAATAGTTATGCAGCTATACAATTCAGATTTACCTCATTTCCCCGTGCAGTCACGCAGTGGTAAAAGTAGTATCTACGTCATGCAAATAATACTTATTTTTACATACAACTTAGTAGCGGTCTTCAATATATGTTTCTCTCCGAAACTATCAAGAAATATTTTATGATGTTTAAGAGTTAAATTTGTTGATAAGACTACATAAAGGGTGGCCATTCATCTTCAAGTAAGTAATGAATGACCGAAAGAACGAACGGTGTTTAACAGAACGTCGATACAAATAGGTCATATTTTGCGCAAAAACTGATACTTATACTATAAGTAACCCGATTTTAAATGCTTATATATAAAAAATTTGTTTTTCATCTAATTTGCTAAAACTTTTTAACATGTTCTTTAATTGAATTGAATTGAATTTCAAGGAACACACGGCAATCTTGACGTTTTTATCAAGCATTCTAACACGACACGTGCAGTCTTTCATATACACAAAGAAGAGAGACAACTGTATGTTATTCTAGGACAAAATACATTGTTCCATTAATACCCCGAGTGTATTTTATCCGTTGGAAGCGCCACGTTACATGACGTCATTTGGTAAATATACGTCACGAAGATAAACTCAACGGTAATTTTAATGAAATGTAAACTTGCCATGCTCCCAAACCTTGCACACACCCGATATAAACCCATCTTATGTACCAGTACACATAACACTAATAAGCATCATGAACAAGCTGAGAACCTTTGATGTTATACAGCGCAAGCTATATGATGTAAGCAATGACTTAATTGTTTGTCACGTGACTACTAGTGTATACGCGCAGAACTTTGCATACGGGGGCGCCCAATGGAACAGCCTGTAATACCTGTATTTTATTCACCGATAAAACACAGGTACGTATTTATTATTTCTTAATTAAAATTAGCGTCTCGATTATTAATCCAACATCATTTTGACTTCTCTGAGTTTTCATTTTCTATTTTAACTCCACCAAAGGTTTAAATATGTTGTTGCAATATAATCAACAGTTAGTACTATGCAAAAACAGTTTTATACGTTTCTTGTTATTAATATTAATGAACACATGCAAGTTATAAAGTTAACTAACTGAACGCGGCAAATTTTTAATAACTCAAGATTGCCGTGTGTCCTTTCAAACTCTATGAACTGAGGAACATCTCAGTGTCTTTTAGTGAATACGAACATCCACTTTTAAAAATGATTTATTGAACAGTTTTGACCGTAAAATGTTCATTAAATGCAGTGTTTATTGTACAATATATTGATTGACAATTAACTACGAAACGAAACATTTCATAATTTGCTTACTTGAATCCAATTTTATATATAAAAAAAGAAAATGTTAGAAGAAACTCCCTTAATGTGTTTCCTAATAAATCTAATTAAATGGCTACACACAAATAACGCTGTTTAATAAGTGGAAAATCCGCTAACAGTTTCAAACCATTATTTGGATTCCAATTAAACTTTATTGATCATATCCGACACTTTACTGACATAAGTGCAGAAGACAATTAAAAATTGTCTACAAATAATTATTTCTCCTCCTCATTGTCTATCACTAATTGTTTCACCTCCCAGTGCACTAACCCAGCATACGCCCAAATATATTCTCCTGGTTCGTCTGGCTCGCCATGGAGAAAAATAAACATTATTGCGTTGATGTTTATGAAGATGCTGATGATGATGACGATGATGATGATGATGATGATCATGATACTGCCGCTGCTGATGATGATAATGATGATGATGATGAGGAGATGAGTATGATGATGATGATGATGGCGATGATTTTGATTAAGCTCATAACAAGGATGGTCAGGATACAGATGATGATGAGGCTGATGATGATGATGATGATGATGATGTTGTTGTTGTTGTCGATGATACAAATTATGATGATGCTTTTAATTGGGTTGATGAGGATGATGCTATTGAGGGCGATACTGCTGCTGCAGCTGCGTTAGTGCTGCTGCTGTTGTTGTTGATGATGATGATTTCGATGATTATGATGCTTCAGATCTCACACCAGTATTAATTTTCCCGTAGTCGTACTGTAGAGCCTCTCTGAACTTCTTTTCTGAAGCAAAGAAACGTTTTTTTTAATTAACGCTTAAAATTGAGATAAAAACAGAAGTTTTCAGAAGTTTTCAAGGGAACTAAATATTCTCTCGAGGCATTTTTTATATGAAAATCTATGGTAACAATAACAAAGAACTAGACGGGCGTTCCATGGAACACTTATGTCGCCTGTCATGTTCTTATTTCAGCTAGAGAAGATGTGTGTGAAATTTCATGTCAAATGCCTTTTAAATTATGGCCAGTTATAAGCTTGGTAATGTTGCGGGTTAAAATTTTAAGGAAAGGGGCATACCTCTGCCAAAATGAAAGCCAGAGTTATTGGACTTGTGTAACAACATTCATTGCGGTAAGATGTGCGTGAAGTTTTGAATCTTTTTCGCTCAAATTATAAACAGTTTTAGGTTTTAAGATGTCTACATGTGACTCTCTATCCAGTGATATATACGATATTCATTTTGTCTCAAGTGTTAAAACATTTGCACGTTTTTAACACTGACACTTAGATCATTTAGGATTTACGCCTATTTTGTGACCATTCTTCAACGATCTTCAGGTCTAGGCTAATATTTGACCTTCATGCAACTGTGTAATGCACGGACGGATGCTCTGGTACAAAAAAATTAATATTATATGCCATATAAAATGCTATAGAAACGTCGTGGTGCCCAGGTCGATACTATGGTGCCCAGGTCGCGACATGGTGTCCAGTGCAAGTAACTTTAAAAGAAAGAAAAAACGGTCACATTAAATAAAATATACACAGGTATCCACTAAATACTGACCCTTAGATCATTTAGGATATCATTTCTCTGTCAGTTTGTACTCAAGTGTATTTAAAGCAACACACATGTATCTTTCCAATGGTATATGAATTATAACCTTACGACGCCTATTCCATCGTTTAACATCAATTATCAGCTCTGGCCAATTTCATTTTTTTTACCGAGTATATATGGATATACATTATTACATATATCACCAATAAAAAAGTACCCCCTTTTTTGCTGGTATTCCCATAGGCCAGTTTTTGAGCGGGTAGGATAGCTTAAACAACGCTTTAATTAAACAATGTTTGATGTTTTTAAGCACACTTCACTGAGTACTAAATATTCCTTTAAACTGTTTACATTTTTTGCCAAGCAATACTCTTTTATGGATGCTATGGAATCCTTAAAGGGAGGTAATTTGATGATTTTTATAATCAAAGGCTCCTTCCTATACACGATCGGTGTTGTGTTTAATCTGATTATTTTTGAAAGCAACTTAAAGAGAATATTGTCTTGGACAAATTGAGGCAATGTTTGTAGATTTTATGTGTTTTTACCAAAAATGCATGGTTTAAGGAAAAAGGGGATAACTCCATTGTGTACTTTTCAACTTTTCAATAAAACAAACTATTTGGACTATTGGTGGTGGTCGATTTAATTATACTATATACATCATTTATTATTTCCTGTTTTGCTGTCTGTATAATAAAGAAAAGAAAAAAGGGTTATTTTTATTCTATCCAAGTTCAGCATGGCGGGTAAGTAATTTATTGTTTGTTTTGTTTTTGGTGTTCATCGTCATTGTTTAAAAAATTTAAGACTATGTATGACGGTCGATTATTTAGTGGTGGAGGCAGACCACCCACTAATTCCCGGGTAGAACCAGTATTGCACACCAACCTCCATCCATAAGAATCGATAATTTTCTTTTCTTGACAAAGGATTGGCTCTTTTGTCAGTTTTGCGTTGTCGTGAATAGAATATGTATAACACAACTTAAAGTAGACGTTCAATAATTATATGAGGGCAGCACTGAATTATGTCCAACTGTCAGCAATCCGTTTTTTGTATAAACTCAGAAATAATATCAGAAAATCATAGAGCTTTTAGACACATTGTTTTGTTTAAACATAGTTTATTTCTCATTATTTTTGCAACACGACACTTGTACACAATAGAAGAGAAGAGATTAGAACGGAAGTAAAACACTTATGATGTGCTTCTCATAGACACATTATTTGGTAGGTCATGCATACACATGTGTAGGAACCCTAAACATGAAAACAGTCATAAATCTGAAAACTGTCATAAATGTAATTACATTTTGCCATAAACATGAAACTTACCATAAATGTGGAAAACAATTGTCATAAATGTGAAAAAGACCTGGTGATAAATGTAATACAATTTTACCGTAAACGTGAAAACTTGTTTTTACCGTAAACATAAAAAAAAAGCAACGTTAAACGTGAACACTTTTCCTTCGCCCTTTTCACTTTGTGTGAACTGTATGTGTCTCTGTAGTTGCCTGTCATTGTTGGTCACCAAAATGGCGTGTTGTATGTCGTCCGTCTCTCCGTTAATTGTGTAGTGTCTACACTCTAGCCCCCTCTATTTTTATTTGGCTATTGATAAAGCGCGGACGAGCTCGAAAATAACTTAAATCGGATGACAAACACCAGAGTTAGGGTCCTTGATCTAATGGAAAATGCTAAAATTTGCCTTAACACTCTATCTCATTTATTTTGTGTATGACCTTGACCACACTTGACCAAAGTCTTAATATTGATGAAAGTTCAAACGGGTTCAAATGCAACTAATAGCGGTTAATAAACATTATGAGTTATGTTCCTTGAATAAATGGAACAAAATGCTATAGTTTGACTTGTCAACATTCTAGCGACTGCATTTTGCATCTGATCTTTACCAAACTTGGTCAAAGTCTTAATATTGACGAGAGATTAATAAGTTTGAAAACCACATATAAAGGAAAATAAAAAGGACTTATTGCCCTTGATTTATTGAAAAATAAATATATTGTGCTTTGTTAATCAGTAGGTAATTATTTTCCATCCTATCTTTATAAATATCTAATATAGTTAATATCTACACGGAAAACAAGCCATATATCTGATTCTCACCCATTTGAGGGCACCCAATTTCTAAGCTAAACCCCCGCGCCCCAAGTCTGACCCCCTCCGACACCACACAAACACCTTACCTCATAGAAGAAAGCGTAGATAAAATTAGAATTTCGCCATGTCAGACTAGTAACAGCAGAGCTATGGTCCTTGAATCAGTTTAAAAATGCTAAACTTTACATATTGTTATCACTCCAGCCCCTTAAATTTCTGTTTGATCTGTACCAACCAAACTTATTCAAGATGTACGCGAGACATGATCATAGTCCATCTCACCTGCTATTAGAGCCATTCTTTCTCCTTGGTTAGCTGACAGGCTATTTTAGCCGTCCCTAATACAACAACAAAAGAAGAAGTATAAATCTCCCTGTAACCCAAAAACAAATGGAAAGCCCTGTGTATGGCATTGGTTTACACCTAGATATCAACATATTTACCTTACAGGATGTGATGTCTACATATATTGGTAAGTAAAATTGGTTGACAGCTTGGTATTATACATTTATTGTTATTTATTATTAAATTCATCGTGCATGTTATCCAAGTCAGGAAAAGATCGAAATATCATTTAAAAAACAAAACAATTGTTTTCTCATGAAGAAAACAACAGAGTGTAAAATAACAATAATTTAAGGTAGAGTTGTGGTTCTTGCACTATGTACTTTTCTTTCATATATTATGTTCAAGTTTTATTAAATTTAACTCATTGGTTTCCGGACAATAATTCGCGAACACAATAGTGTAAAAGGGTGATAATTCTGTCATTAACCTATGTAAAGTTATGGTTCATGCGTTCCCGTTCTTGTTCTTTATCATTTTACCAAGTTTTATTTAATTCGACTGATTGGAAGGGCGGACAGAACGACAAAGCGGCAAGTATATGCTTTCCGATCTTCGTTTCGGTGAGCATAACGATCTCATCACATACATATCAGTTGAAAAATAGGGACTTGATCGGTATCTCATTTATCTCGGCAATTTCTGGCCTTCTTAAATACTAAGTTGTAAAGGAGCGGACGTATGTGGCATAGTATGCTGTTTATAACAATTTCAGATTACAATTATAGAATGTATAAACAAATAAAGCAGAAACTTAACGTTCTGTCTATATATAATATCCACTTAACATTCTTCCTGTAAACTCTATATTTATCTAATTCAAGAAATTGTTATCGATAATCAGTTTACGTTTTTCGTTTGATCTATATATAAATTTTGCAATGTATAAGATATCTTTAGTATTTGTACATGCTATAAGTTGATAAAACATATTCAAAGATCTCTCAACCAGCCAATGTGCTCTGAAAAATAGACTTCGATATTCCTCATATCCTCTACACTCCATTATAAAGTGAAATTCATCTCCAATTACTGATATATTTCTAGCATAAAATAAGGAACACAACCTCATATTGCTTTCCATATTTAAATTACCCTTTTCAATAGCTAAATTATGACAAAAACATCGAAATCTAGATAGAGAACTTCTTAGTATATATGACATTTCCATAGAGAAATATTGTTCAATGTTAAGCAATGATTTATAGTGTTTGTACTAACAAACTTTACTTGATACACCAACCTTTTCATACCATATTTGCATATACAAATCTTTTACTCTTTGTTTAAACAGTCAAAAACAAAATTGGATTTCCTACCTCAAGTGAAAGCCACGCATACCCAAAACCAAATTTGTACAATAAACTACTAATTTCCCTGGCCCACGTGTGCCTACCTGCTTCTTCCAAACGCTTTAGCATGTAATAACATTGTTTTGGGTACTTCTGATTTTCAAACGGGATAAGTTTAAGCCGGTACTGGATACATTTTGAAATATAAGATATTCTACCGCACTCTCCCAAAGCAAAAAAGGTCAGCTGCTTGCAATGGCAAGTTACAATGAATTTTACAAAATTGTATATGAGCTCTGCAAATTCTCATAATACGCATAACTCCACATTTCTGATCCATATATAATAATTGGTTTGACCATACTATCATATAATTTAAATATATCATTGGATTGAAATCTTCCAAATTTACGTTGATATTGAAAAATGCATGCTATTGCTTTAGTTGCTTGTTTTGCTAAGTTTTCGTGTGTTTTTGACCATGACAGTTTTGGAGTAATATACATACCAAGATATTTATAAAATAAAACATATTCAAGTTGTTTACCACTGTAAAACCAACGCTCATTTGGTTTAATAATACCACTTCTTCGGAAAACAATTACTTTAGTTTTGTTTTAGTTAATTTTCATGCAGATTTGCAAAATTTCTCAATAGCATTAATTTGACGTTGAAGTTTGATGACTGTGTCAGCGTAACTTGACACGTCATCAGCATACATTAGCGCTAAAATATCTTCAATTTCATCTGAAACAAATACACCTTGTCCACATTTTGAACGCAAAATCGATATCAAATCATTAATAAATAATGAAAATATAATCGAAATGGCAACACACTTTCTTGTACAATTGAAAAAGTCCTTTGACCTTGACACATTCTTTCAATTTTGAATACATATTTTCAAGAACAGTTTTAAATTTCCCCATCGATATTCTTTCGACGAAATGCTTTCGACAACTTTTGATGTTGTACACTGTCAAATGCAGTCGTAAAGTCAACGAATATACAAACACGCCATTTTTTTTCTCAATAAATAATTTTGTACAAGCGCTAATAATGTAAACACATAATCTACTGTCGAATATTTTTTCGAAAGCCAGATTGAGATTCATCTATATCATCATTTTGATCACACCACTTTATTAACCTTGTACTTAAAATACTCACTATTTTACATATTATATTGATAAGTGAAATACCACGATATTTTTTAGGGTCGTTCCGAGAGCCTGATTTAAATACAGGGGCAATAATGCTTTCACAGAAATCATCAGGAATATGACGACCCATGGCTTTTATTTGAACTAATACTAAATCGTCAGTAATTGGAACGTTCAGAAGATCACAGTTTAAATTATTTTCTATATTTTGGAAAATTTCGTCTAAACCAGTCACATCATCATTATAAGGGTTTTATATCATGACTCTGTGACTTAAATTGCTGTCCATGTTTAATAGTATTCCAAAACAGTTTTGGGTTTTTACCGGCCTCAACTAACTTTCTCCTGTTTTTTTAATTCAAACTTTAATTTCTTTTTACGACATGCGCCTTTAAAAAGGAGTTTTTTAGTTTTATATTGACGAAGATCATTCAAATTATTTTTTTGTCTAAATTTTCTTAGATTATATAATTGTACAGTTTTTGAGCTGTTCACACTCAGTATCCCACCATTCAGGTTGTTTTTTATCAATTAATTTGCTCTTGTTATTCCTAATTGCCATCATGTCAGCAGCCGTTTGATAAAGAGAAACAAACTCAGGTGGCGAATTTATGGCCGAATATTAAACATTTGACTGAGTGAAGTTTTCATATAAATTATCGAACTTTTCAATAAATGTATGTTTCAATGAATCATTCCACTTAATTTTATTCGAGTGCCCAGATTCAATATCAGCCTCATCAATATCAACCTCATTTACATGAATGACCTCTTTCAAGCTTTCTACTTGAAGGCAACCAGAGATAGGGAATGATCGGAAAAATCTTGTTTACCGACTATAAAATTATCTGTAAAGATTGAAAATAAATTAGATGAAGCAATAATCTACAACACTGGCACCGTCATTAGTTATACAAGTAGAATTACCCTCTTTATCAACATTCATTGCATGTATACCAAATGTACAACATAGTTCAATCAATGATATACCAAACGTATTATGTACTTCATAGTCTTTTGTATTTCTATATATATCAAAGGTATCTTTAGGGTATGGAACATTATCACCAAATATAAAGTTCAGGTTATCATCAGGAATTAAATCTAAAAATGTCCCAATTCATGAGTTGAGATCTCCGACTACATTTATTTTGCCATCATTATATAGAGGAGAATACTGTGGTGCAATATAGGCGTATATCATAGTAATATCACGACAGTTTACATATATAGAACCGTCCAATATCAACACTACATTACCAGTAATTTCTGCTCCATAGCTTAATATAGAACCAACGAACGCATCAAATAATTGGCAAAACGTTTTTGGTTTAAAATTGTATTTTTTTACATGTGCAATTAATATATTCAAAGCTTTTAATCCTTTACCTGCTAAGGTCTCTTGATTTAAATTGTATGAACCCGTATAATTAAAAACAGTTCTGAGGTAGTTAAAATCGTTAACAACTTCTAAATTATTTCCATTATAAACCCATGTCTCATTAACTAAAAGATTACCCTTTTCTAAAAACCATAACTTTTGTCTTTTCCACGTTAACCTCTAATCCCCATTTGTCGCAATTTTCTTTCAACAAATTTAAACGTTCTTGTAACTCAGACGGTGATTTTCCAAACAAAACCATATCATCTGCGAAAAGTAAAAGAATTAAAGTTATATCGTCTAATGTAAGTCCAGATTCATTACTGTCTTGTAAGAACAATTCCATGTCTTCTACAAACAGCGAAAACATTATTGGAGAGATTACCTCCCCTTGCTTGAGACCTATTGCACATTCGAAAAACTCAGAAAAATTATTACAATGTCGTACACAAGATTTCACTTTGTCATACATGTCGCGTATAATTCTTAACAATTTACCTTTAATTCCTAGCTTAAAAAGTTTTAGCCAAAGGCCATTTCTATATAAACTGTCGAAAGCCTTCTTAAGGTCCACAAACGTACAATATAACCGCTTGTTTTCATTCAGTAATTTCTGTATAATACAATTCAAAACAAATATGGCATCAATGGTAGAGCGACCTTGTCTAAAACCGAACTGAGCATCCGAAACGATATTGCTTTCATCACACCACATGCTAATTCTTTTATTTAAAATACCTGTATTTTTTTTTTGATAAGCAGCTTACTAATGTTATGGCTCGATAATTATTTACATCGTCTGGGTCATTTTTCTTGAATAGCGGAATGATAATGCCTTCAGACCATTTATCTGGAAAATAACCCGAGTTAAATACCCCATTAAATAGATCTGTGAGATGCGGAAAAATAATGTCTATCGCTTCGATAAAGTATTCAGTTATCAAGCAGTCACCCAATTAAGGAAGGGAATAAGCTTTGTTCTCGCATTAGAAACTCGCTCTGGAAAGTCTTTACTGACACATTTAAGAGAATGGATAGCTTCTCGTGATTCATAGGCATCATTTGTCATAGCCATTCGTTTTGCTCTATATGTTTTCAGAACACGTTCCTTGTCTTTGAAGAACGAGAATTTCGCGACGATTGGTCTAGGGCCGTTTGATCTATTTTGAAGCCGATGAGCCATCTCTGTTTGTATGTTAGCTTCGTCGTGTCCCAATTCATTCGACATATACTCTCTCAACTTTTCTTCAGATTGTTCCCATGTTTCATTATGATCTTCAGCGATGTCAAATAATTTAAGATTGCTTCTACGGGATTGTCCTTCGAGGTTTTTGTTTTTCTGTTCGTTTAATTTACTCTTTTTTAGTAAGATGTTCTAGTTGTGACACTGTAGAAGACAGTCCAGTAATCTGTTGTTCTGTTCATTTAATTGTTTATTATCTTTTTTAAGTTCATCAACTGATTTTTTCATATTATCATTTTTTTTATCCATGGAACTAATTTTCTTCTGTATATCTAGGAGAATACTTTTCATATCACTAGGGCAAGTTTCTTCATTAGTAAATATAGATATAAAAATCGAACAGGAAAAGCAGCATTCAAGGACGACAGTCAACCACAAACACACACAGAAACAAAGAACCAATTTAAAGATGAATAAAAGGACAAATAATACATCACAAACACAAAAGGGTTGATAATAGGGTTACCGCATTGGAACGGTCAGTGGCAAAAAGGGCCGCCGGGGTTTAAACCAGGTTCTAGGGTGCACCAAACCTTACACTTACCCTACTGTCAACCCAATAAAACAGGACAGTGTAAATAAAGAAATCCCCGCCAGGAACTATTCTCTAACCAACAAGGCAGCATTAATATGCAATATAAGTAAAACCCAAAGATGCTCGTGTATATATAAATACAATAAAAAAAAATAACCTAGAAAGACACAAAGAAGGCACTCGCCAAGTCAGAAGCCAGAGCAACAAGAGAATAAACCACAGAGGGCACGACAAGACAAGACTTCAGACAAACATCAAACGTCACCGTCCTTTTGGGCTTTAGGTAGACGTCATCATCGTAGGGTCCACAGCCTGTCTGGTCATCGCACAATCAAAGAGGAAAGCATAGTGGCGACCAGTAAATGGTAAGTTTAATATCAGATTCATGATCTATTTCGTTATCGAAATAAAATTAAAATATTATTGAGGGATATGTTAAGCGATATATTTGAGCTCCTTTCTATCTCACTATCTGCAACAGAGCCTACTCTGTCAACACCAACTCATTCGTGAATTACGTCTAGCTTGTCGCGTATCATACTGAATGTTGGAGTCAGGTTCACCAGGAAATATATCGTGATCATGACCACCTCGGGCTCCTCGTCGCCTAGGGCGACCGTATCCTCGTGCACAACCACTCCTACCGGGACCTGGATTCGACTCGATACCCTGAGCTACCAGTAGATGAAATAATGCAATTCTGGTTGACAGCATACCATATTTCAATTCCAGCGTTTCGATACTGCTTTTATTCTTGGCTGTCTGGAAGAATGTCCCAATTTTACCTCTCCAAGCGACTATGTCAATCCCATTATATAAATTAAAAAATTGATCAAATTCTTTAATACTTCTTGACGTATGGTTAACTCACACAGGTTTTAATCGAATACACCAAAATCTAGCTCCATTTAAACGCTTACAATTGTCCCGTTAAGCGCTTACACGTGTTATAATTTGCCCATCGGCTCCTCTTTCGTTGTCATCGAGCATGACTGCAGTGAGCAATTCTCTATTGTCTGCTTATAAAATGTACAGAAAATCGGTCGTAGGGCGATGGTTAGTATTTTGTACGGGTATGCATGTACTTGTTACGAAGAATACAATGTTTACAACTGATTCATATTTCACTTACTCACTTTTTAATAATAAAGTTAGATCTCCAAATCCTTTTGTAACTTCTGAGTTCAAACCTTGCTTAAAACTAAGCCTCTCAGATGCATATAACTGCCTTAATCACAGTTTGTTCACCCGTATGAAGGTTTGCTGTTTAGACTGTGTAGCTGTTCGATTAGCACTCAATATTGAATTATAAATGTCAACGTTATTGAGCAGACACCGCAAAAATCGAAGGGCCATAACTCAGGGCATTATAAGTGAGATCTAGCTGGTCATGGACTTTGGTCTGGATCTGGATCTGGATGTATACGACGCAGGGCCAATTACGGCATAATTACATCGGGGAGAGAGTGTTTATAAGCACTGAGGGAGTGTTGCCCTGAGAGCCCTCAGCTGTTTTGGAGCTCACTATGCTATCGTCAAGGTGGTTCCACTCAACTGTCGTCTTAGGGAAGAAGGAGTTTTTATACTGTTCAATTTTGCACGGTACTACATTGAAACATTTGCTATTGTTTATTTACTGATTTTTCGACAATGTTTTGTGCTTTATAGTCTGAAAATGATTTGGCTCGGATTTGACGTTTATGTCTTATAGGGGTAAGAAACCTCTCACAAGGTAAAGCCGGTACCTTCCCCTCGACCACTTTGTAGTAGAAGGTAAGTCTGTTACTTCTACGTCGGTCATGTAGGGATGGCAGTTTCAGGTCCTGTAGCATGCTTGAAATACAGCCTTCCTCTCTTGTTTTGTGGTCTCCAGTGATGAATCTGGCTGCTTGGTGCTTCACCTTCTCTAGTCGCTCTTTATCCTTTACATAGTATGGATCCCATACTATTGATCCATACTCGACGATTTAGCGTACTAGGGCTATATATGTTTGACGACATCCTTGCGGGCAGTGTCTGCGGTTCCTTTTAAGGAATGCCATTGATGAATTTGCTTTCTTTGTGAGTTTGGTTATATGCATACCCCACTTGAGGTCCTCAGAGAGTGTGATCCCTGGATAGGGAGTGTCTTGTATGCTGGTCCATGTCGTAAAATCGTGAGGATTTATTGTTGACACTCATGACGAAGCACTTATTCGCTTTAAAACGCATACCCCATCTCTTAGCCCATTTCTCTAGTTCTATGAGGTCATGTTGAAGTACCAAGTGATTTTCGATGGTCTGGATGGGTCGATATAGGAGGCAATCATCTGCGAAGAGACGCAATTGAGATTTCATCGTATCTGGAAGGTCATTTATGTGGCATAAGAAGAGCAAAGGTCCAAAGACTTTACCTTGGGGAACACCGGAGTTCACTGTAACCGGTTCTGAGTGTTCGCTCTCGACGACCACTTGCATGTGGCGCTGTGTCAGAAACATGTTTAGCCAGTCATGAATGGGTCCAGAAATTCCATATTTAGTGAGTTTATATAGCAGTTTATCATGAGTCACGGTATCAAAAGCTTTTGAAAAGTCAAGGATAATAATGTCAACTTTGTTGTCCTTTATCATGCTTCTGTAATAGGTCCTGCATAGTAGTAAGAAGTTGTGTTTCTCACGAGTGGCCAGCTCTGAAACCATGCTGAAGTGTTGTGTATATTTTATTCTTTTCCAGATGATTCAGTATGTGCTTACAGATTATATGCTCTAGAAGTTTACATGTGACACAGGTTAAGGAGACAGGGATAGTTGAACGTCGCCTTTCTTGAAGACAGGTGCTACATTAGCGTATAATCAGTCGGATGGTGGGGTGCCAGAGTCTACTGATCTTTGGAACATAGTGCATACTCCAGGGGCAAGCTGACGAGAACGTTTTTGAGCATTTGGTTTGCAATATTGTCTGGTCCTGCTGCTTTAGCTAGGTTGATGTTTGCGAGAAGTTTAGGTCTAGATAGCATGCCCATAAACAAAGTCCCTGAGGTTCAATAATATTGGTTTATACATGTTAAGTCAGTATTGAGCGAAAACTGCAAAATTCCTCATTTTTCAAAAATCAAAGGGCTATAACTCTAGTTTTAGATGGGCGATCTGGCTGTCTATCAAACGTGGCCCAGATATTATGTCCATAAACGCTGTCCCAAAGTTTTATCAAGATCGGATTATAATGATAAGTCGTCAATTTCCAAGCGACAGAACTCAGGCCTTAAATGGTCATTTTGGTTTTCTGTCAACTTTATTATATTTGTTTACATGCATGCACCACTCCCGGTATCCGGATAAAACCAAGTCAGAGCGATACGACGAACGCGGATCACCCGCCAGTGAAACTATTTCCTACGTGAGTCTAAAGAGTCTTTATGTTATGTATCTGCAAACGTGTTTTCCATTCGTTTTTTTTTAGCACTATTCTGTTGGCAGTAATTACATAATTCAACAATTAAATAAGAAATAAATTGGCGTTCAGTAAGTGATGCAGTCGGTATTGAAACATCATTTCAGTTGTACCGCAGCACTGTATCTCGATAGTTCGAGTATTATTTCTTCTGAGAACGATGTTGATCAGCATGTTTTGTGTTTAACTAGCAGCCCCGTGTGGTTCCCGGGGGCCCCCATTTGATCATGGGGCAAATAATAGGGCCACTGCAGATTGGAGGGGTAGGCAGAGGAGTAGAATCCCCCCAAATTCATGTTCATTTTATCATTTTTTGTTCATGTTCATTAAAGGTCTTCATCATGATCCCTGCATTGTTTCAGGTACTATCTCGCTCGCATCTCGCTCTAGAAAAGCTCTGTAAATTAGTTCGACCAAAGACACAAGCTATCCTAAAATCTACTTGAGAAGTTCTGAAAAGCCTCCTCCAAAAAGTCGAAAATTTTGTCAACAAACTATATTATATACAATGTATGACAGCGGCCATTTTAGCCGGAGCGGAATTGCGTAATAATCCCATAATTCATAGACTGTTTACCCTCACATCTGCATTCGTAACTGTCATTGCAGGGAATCAGTGGTACCTACACAAATCAACGTTACGTTGTAGAATCGGGTACCAATACATTATTACGCAATTCCGCCCCGGCTAAAATGGCCGCTGTCATACCTTGTATATAATATAGTTTGTTGACAAAATTTTCGACTTTTTGGAGGACGCTTTTCAGAACTTCTCAAGTAGATTTTCGGATAGCTTGTGTCTTTGGTCAAACTAATTTACAGAGCTTTTGCTTGATAGCAACCTGGCACCTTGAGTAATTGTGTTTAACAAATAGTTTCACTCATACCTGACATACAACAGGTGAGACCGATGTGAGGATTTGATGCAATAAGACCGTTATTGATCTAATTCGTGTACATTTTGTTTGAAAAAGTCTTTAATTAAGCTATTTGCACCAATGTTCTGATGGCAGGTCGAATTTGCAGGTTATATCAGTTTTATGAATTTTCGCACCCCACCCACATTTATTTTACATGGACCACATTTGAATATTGTCGAGTCAGTGGATTTTTATGAACAGAGCCTTTATTTTGTTTATAGTTTATAAAGTTATATTAATGTGACCGAAAGGTTAAATAACAAATTGTTAGTTGCGGTGGATAGCCAGGGGCATAGCTGGCCTAATTTGAAGGTGTAGGCCCAGACATTCAAGAACTTTTGGTGCGAGTAATCTAGGGGAGTCAGACCCACCTCCGCCACCACCCCGCAACGCACCCCCCCCCCCCCTACCCCCACCACACTTTTTTTTGAGATATAGACAAAATGGTGGCTTCTGGTGCATTTTAGGACACATTCATAACTTTCACATGACATCATCAAAATAATTTGACCAATCAGTGATCAATAAAAATAATACACCCCCCACATTCTGGTAGGGGGTAAACTCTCTGTTTATCGTTGGTGCTTAACTGACTTTAGCCCTTTATACAACTAGTTTGTATTTATTTTCACCTACTGAATATCTCACCCTACCGGAAGTTGACCGGATGTGAAAGTTATGAATTAACATCGATTACTCATGAACCATATGGGAGAGCAAAAAAGCACTTTCACATGCAAAAAACACAAACAAATCATAGCAAGTTTGACTTTATTTTGTTTTAACCCTTACCCCACTTATCCTTCACTTTTTATTGCATCTTTCGGAGAGATGTGTAGGCCCGGGCCTACAGGGCCTATAGGCAGCTACGCCCCTGATAGCATACTTGATTCTCGTCCTAGAAATCAGGGATTCAATCTGCAGTGGGACCACATCCAAGGTATATGAGACGGACTGTATTATCTTATGTAAGTTACTTTGCAAGTATGCAGTCATTTGGAGGGGATGTAAAGCCGTTGGCCCTGTGTATTGTGGGTGGGGTGGGGGAGGGGAGTGGGGGGAGGGTGGAGGGCAATATATTGTGCAATATATTTGAACTGCTGTGGTAATCAGTCATACACATCACTTAATAAACAAACTCTTCCTTGGAAAATTCAAGATGGCTGCCCATGCAGAAATACTATTGAAAAGGTAAACATTAACTGTATGGGACTTATACCGCTGTGCCATTTTTGATGAATTTAATTATGGAAACATGTTTTAAAATGGACCGTAAAATCATTTTGTTATGATATGGCATGTAACAATGACTGTATGTGCATACATAACAGGTTACCTTTATACATGCCAGACAATTTATATATTTGACATTTTACTGAAATTACACTTACACAGTTTAATGTTACGCCTCATAGTGGCGGTAAGCTTAAATTTGAAATAAAATAAATTTTGCTATAAATCCATTTGCACTACAGTCTGTCACAGAAGAATGTTTGGCAGAGTAGAAAACCCGACTTGTTTGTAATTTCTGTTGACCTAGATACGCAGGTCTCATTGTTCATTATACTGGAATCAGCTTGTCCGTGTGTCTTTCCATAGACACATTCTTGTCCGTGCTATTTCTCAAAAACTCCTACTTAGAATTTCACGAAACTTGCTAGGAAGTATTAATACCGAGTGGAAATGCACATACTGTCATGACGTTTCAGTTCGATAATTTTCCACTGAGTTATGGCCCTTTGTATTTCTAATATACACATTCTTGTCCGTGCTATTTCTCAAAAACTCATGCTTAGAATTTCACGAAACTTGCTGGAAGTATCAATATCAAGTGCAGATGTGCATACTGTCATGGTGTCTTGATCAATAATTTTCCACTGAGTTATGATCCTTTGTATTTGTAATGCATTTCATACCTTGAAGTAAAATTCTTGTCCGCGCTTTTACTCTAAAACCTGATGGGTTTGATAGTGTTTGTAGGAGTTATGGCCATTTTATTTCCATATGTCTGTATATTAAACAAAAAGTTACCAGCGGGGGTATTCGTCCGCCTCCGGCGACAGTTCTAGTTATTCAAGAAATGTGGTGAACAACATGTCAAATAATACATAGACAGGATTTTACAAGATATCGACGAGAACTTATATAAAATGCAGTTTCAGACATAGCAATACTAATCGACATTCAGTCCAGAACTTGAGGTAAATTAAATAAATCATTGAGTTTGACAGATAGTTATTTTATTCATTTACTGAATTATTGCATTTATTGGATTCTTTTTACTGACTTCATTAATTGGTTTTGAATACGATTATAACATTATCAGTCAACATAGCGAGCAGACGAATGGTATTGTCCTGCCATGGATCATTACAACCATGTTGGAACCAACAACTTTAATCCATCATATGAGCAAAGATGAATTGAATTGGGACTTTATGCCGCACCTACACAAGAAAGGTTATATGGCACCTAACAGGGATGAACATACCAGGCTCATCCTCCATTTACATCTCAATAAATTATGGAGAATGGACCTAGAACTTTCTGAGCAAAGATGATATGTCACTACAGAATAACACTCTCCTCGAGAAGAGAAAGTGTCTTTATCCTATGTAGACATTTAAATGGTTTTCTATGACTGGCATGTACATTTTTCTGTCAGGCATTTATTACCAGCACTGGATAATTTACGTCGTGTGACTGCAACATTACAATATCACCTGGACTGCTTTGAAATGGATTTAAATAAAAAGAAAACACAATGTGATCTACAAAAGAGCTGTATCACAGTGAAAAAAAAGAAATATATATCCTTTGTATGTTTAAAAAATTGTGTTTGACTGATAGTATTCTGTCAGCTTTGGATGGCAGTTCGCATCTGTAAGCATTGAAGTCGTTGGATAATCCCAATTATAAATGTAAAGGGACACATGACATTCTTGTTTTTTTTTTATTATATATACTTTTTGCACATATATGCAATTGTTCAGGCATTTATATTAATCAAAGTGATATTGTGTTTGCATATTACTAACTACTGGTTATATTGCACCAATATTATATGTACCCTTGATTGAATAATAAGAAAAAAATAAAACTCAAAATTTAATTAAATTTTATGTTAGGCGCAAATTGATTAACACTCCAAGATTGCCGTGTTTTAAACACAGTTAATATACTACTCAAAATTTGCTAAGGATCCCCCCCCCCCCCCCCAACCCCCTTCCCTATACTTTTATTAGAAATTAATATTAATTTCATTGATACTTCAACAATTCAATACTGCATGCTTCTGATGACCATAAACTGCCCTAAATAATTTCAGGTAAAATAGAAATAATGCTATTTAGTCAAGCAAGAAATTTAGACAGTAAAAAGAATCCTTAGCAAATTTTGAGTAGTATATATAGGTAAAATTGCTCAGGGTATTACAGAAAATATAGAATGCCATTATGGTCTTCTGTTGCACAATTTTTTTTTAATTTTTGCATAAAATGGTTTAGGTTTGCTCTGTTGAGAATTATAATCAGTTCTTGTATGTTTAAGCAATTAAATAACTTGATCTAAGAAGGCCATTCTAGTTTGTGTAACAGTTTGTTGGATAGACTTTAGTTAATACTTGCAATTGTCATGTGTCTGTTTTATGATATGAAAAGAAATCAATTGGCAGATGTAAGTGATGAAATACATGATTGTAGAAATAACATGCTTATCCCAAATCACTATCCAATCGCAACTGCAGAACTTAAATACACAGTTGCGAGATGGATAGTTTCATGTGACAGCAAGAGGTCATGAATGTGTCCCGCTTCCTTTATGGAATGGCACAAATACTGGCTGCTGTTATCATCGTATGAGTATCTGTCCTGGTTTCTTGATACACTAGGATATGCAGATGCTAAAATATAAAATATATAGCAAGTATAGGTACATGTTCATTATCACTGTATAGAAGTTATAATGAAGAATGAGTTATTTATATTTCTTTCTACTGATACTGAACATAATCAATTTTAATTTTATGTAAGGCTTAAAAGAAAAAAATGTTTGTTTGAACATAATCAATTTTAATTTTATGTAAGGCTTAAAAGAAAAAAGTGTTTGTTTCCGCTAACCCGACCGACCCTATTATTTAGCCGGCGACCCTAACTTTTTTTTTGCCTAACGTTACCTACCTACAGTATTTTTTTTTGAAGCCGTTAGCGGAAACAAACCATTTTTTTTTTGCCTAATGGTAGCCTCATTTCCGAAGAAGGGTTTGTTAGTTTATTTTGTATCACTGATTAAAGGAAGTACATCAGGATTGGTATATGTTTTAAAATTGTTTAAATACATTAGTTATGTATTTAATTGATTAAAATAGCCTATATATATACAACCAGAAGAAGGTATTTCCTAACTATAGTTACGCACCAGTGATAGCTATTTTACACTTTGTTGTCTGAGGAATTAGCATGAGCCACAGACCTAATAACAATTTATTATTATTTATTAATATGTCTGTGCATGAGCGAAACAAAGCGAAATGTGAGGAAAAGCATGTTGTTGACATTACCTGCTTCGACCCGCTACCACAACTCTGGTGCAAATAACTTATTTAAAGAATTATTTACTGGAAACGTATTTCCGACAGATACATTATACCTTAGCGCATCGATCGCTCACCTCGGTCACAGTTATTATAGATACTTTTAAAAATAATTGACATCAGACGAACTTAAAGGTTACAGTACCCTATTGAAACAAACGGTCTGATTGGCAGAAAAGGTATATGAAAGTCCGATGTCTAAAGCATACGCAAGCCTCATTTGGATTGGATGAGAGGCTAGGTGGGAAATTCAATTATGTTTACTTGAATTAATAATTAATTTCTGATTATTATTTAGAATAGCTTTCATTGATATAATTTGATTCTATGATATGGCAGAGTAAAAGGAAAGTATATTATTTTCATAAATTTGTTTGGGGCCCCGTGTGGTTCCCGGGTGCCCCCGTTTGGTCACGGGGCAAAGAATAGGGCCACTGCAGATCCCTTTGGAGGGGTAGACAGAGGGGTAGAATCCCCCCAAATTCATGTTCATTTTATCATTTTTTGTTCATGTTCATTAAAGGTCTTCATCATGATCCCTGCATTGTTTCAGGTGCTATCTCGCTCGCATCAAAAGAGCAGTGGCAGAAAAACAATAACGTGGCTCCAGCGTAAATGGAGTTTCTACGATAGAATTTGCAGCAACTCTGCAGTTCAGGGTGAGAAGGTTCCAGGCCCATTTTCCATACTTTATCTCGATGTACATGGAAGATGAGCCTGGCATGTTCATGCCTTTTAGGCGCCATATAACCTTTTCATGTGTTGGTGCGCCTTAAAATCCCAATTCAATTTAATTGTTTGGGGATTCCCTAAAATTGTAGGGTCATGACCTTCGAACGCATGGAAGTGGCATTAATAATAGGTCAGCACCTGAAAAGTAGTTCCTTTGTACATGTATCTAAGTTGCATCTGTGCATCAGGATTAGCAAAAACAAGCCTGGGGTTTTTGTTTGCATATCATATGGGAAAACATTAAACAGTAAGCCTATGGAAAAGGCAATAGTGGTCTATGACCTAAAATAACAACAGATTCAGGATGAGACAACTCTGAAAGCGAAAGTTATTTTTGGATAAAGAGATTGCGATTTACAAAGGTACCAGTTAGCCACCTGTCGTCATAATGGTGCAATCTTCGAAATTATGACGTTAAGTGGCGCTACAATCGATATAGATTGTCTGCTGCACAAGTTGTATATACTGCGTAAAATTAACAATTAAACACTCTAAATTTGTAATTAAAACCATTGGAACTTGCAAGTTTGTAATGTTGTATTTACCACGCATGCAACTGATACGAATTAAGAAGTTGCAATGTTGTATGTTAGCATTTGTCACATATTACATTTGTACATACATGTAATGTCGTTGAGCATACACTGGACGCATTAGGATGTTTGGCGTTTGAAAGTTGCAAGGTTGTAATGTTGCATTTGCAACAAAGAAAATACAAATATGCAATATTTACACACATGAGACATTGCAGAAACACAATTAACACATTAAGACTTTTGACCCTGATACCCTTCCATATTTTAGACACAATTAGGAAATATTTTCACTGACGGTAATCCGCGTTCGTCGTATCGCTCGAAGTGGTTTTATCCGGATACCGGGGACCATGAATTTGTAGGACAAAAGTCGAAATAAAATATATGTTCTGTTCTGTTTTACTACGGCTGGTTTATCGAACTTTGCCGAGATATTGTGCCCATTGACATTATCCTAAAGTTTCATCAAGACTGGATTATAAACATTGAAGTTATTGGGCGGAAACCGCAAACATCGTCAAATTTCAACAATAAAAGGACCATAACTCCGGTACGATCTGGATGGCTATCGACCTTGACCGAATAATTTGGCCATAAACATTGTCCCAAAATGTTATATCAATCCATGTAGGCGTTCTCTTTTAAATGAACAGAAACCAATCCTTCCACCCGTTTAAGATAAAATGTTATAACATTACATCAGGGCCGTTTTTACTTTATGACAGGGTTTTTCACATTTATGGTAAAATTGTATTACATTTATGACAGTTTTCACATTTATGACCGTTTTCACGTTTAGGGTTCCTACAACATTATCTACTCGTCTGCCAATGCCTTTATCCCACCGTATTGAACACAACCATTGATCTACCAAAGAAAAAATCGAGATGCTAAGATAATGGATGCTGTGTGACGGTAATAGGAGCATAACACGTGCATCGTATTAGGCGCTATATATTGCTTCATTTCCATCACGTAATAGAAATCGTATCCGCTATAAAGCAATATATTTTCCTCATATTTCAAAAGTTCGATATTGAGTTATCGATCTAGAAACCAATTTGGAACGATTCATATAGACCCGAGGTTCCAGAGAAATGTTGAGACATATTCAGGGTCGGATCCAGGACTTTTCGGCTTAGGATAAACATCACATGCGCATTAATAGCAGCTGAGCGGAGGAGTCTGACAGACACAAACTTTAGCGCTGTCAGTGACATACACTATCGATAGGGTATACGTATGTCAAGGTCATTCTTATTGACCTTCTGTTAGCAGAAAAAAGTTGTTGTCATGAAGATGTTAGTGTGTATGGCGTTTGAAATCTGTATAATATGGTGGTTGATTTGTGCAATGTCGTGTTGGCGTGTTGGCGGGGCGAGGACACGACAGCACCGCCCCGCAAGCACGACACTTTTTACACAACTCGACATTCAGAGGGCTCTAACACAACATATTTATGTGTCGAGTTGTCGTGTTGGCGGGTATGAAAATGTCGTGTTGGCGCCTTTTATTTGTCGTGTTGTCGTCTTTTATTTGTCGTGTTGTCGTGTCTTCGCCCGCTGACACGGCAACATGACAGCACGACAAATATTTTTAAGTCGCGTTGTCGTGTTGGCGCCTTCCGCTAGAAATGCGCACAACTATTACACATATGCTTATTTTATTTTATGATTTAAACTACTGTAAAAGATACCTAAATAATAATTGACTGAAATAATGTTTAACTTTTAAATAAATGCAGTGTTTGTGGACTTCTGAATATTTTATAAGTTTATAAATATTGTAATTAATTAATTGTATTTTGTATGACTAAGTTTTAGCCAATGATAAAATCATGATTATTGTAATTTAGTAATTAGAAGAATATACTTAATAATGAGTAATCGTTAGAAAAAGATATTTGTGTTTTGGTTCAAATAACAAGCATCTTTTCAAAGAAGAAGTTGTGCGCATGTCGAGCGGAAGACGCCAACACGACGACATGACAACTCGACAAATAAGGTATTTGTCATGCTGTCGTGTTGTCGTGTCGGCGGGGCGAAGACACAACAACACGACAAATAAAAGGCGCCAACACAACATTTTCGTACCCGCCAACATGACAACTTGACACATAAATCTGTCGTGTTGGCGCCCCCTGAATGTCGAATTGTCGCGTAAAATTTGTCGTGCTGTCGTGTCTTCGCCTCGTCAACACGACGACACGACAACTCGACAAATAAGTTTTTTGTCGTGTCCTCGCCCCGCCAACACGTCAACACGACATGGCACACATCAGCCACCATAGTATGGTGGTAATTGTGCAAGAAATCGACTAAATTAGCAGTTTGAAAAATAGGTCCAGGTCATTTGCAATGACCTACGTATGGTTTATAGATATTGCTGTCATATAGTACGTGTGAACACTGTAAGCGTTTTAAAGTTTGAACGTCTTTAACCATTCGGCCAGGGAGACTAACTTTAAAAAGGAACATATATTTCTGTCATGTAATGTAAGTGTGTACGAAGGTTTAAAGCTCTATGGCTTCTATTGCCTGAGAAATAAAAGTAAAACTTGAATGGTCGTACGAACGGGACAGATAGGACAAACGGGACGGACAAGGATAAAACTATACACTATAACGGGACGGACGGACAATGATAACACTATATACTATATGATCGCTAACCAATTCTCATATCGTTTTGTCAGCCAACCTACTCACGCTGATTTGAGACATGGAGCGAGCGCTGAATGGATGTGAGAAGCGAGATATCGAGTTGGGTAAAATACTTTTTTTTAAAAAAAAGAAGAAATCTACGGATCCAAACCAGCATTTGACTTCAGTACACTTTGTACGTTTGTCTTATAAAGTGTGTACTCTTGCGCTTACCCTGACAGAAATAACTTACATATTTCGAGAATCCAAACTCTATAGACACAATATAAACGGTTTTAACCAGTCTGGCCAAATGCCTGGCCAAATCCCCAAAACTGGGGCGTCGAATTAAGGGTTACTCTACCAGCTCATAATTAATTTTACGTATATTCAATTTCGGGCATTTTAAGAATCCGTTAATAAAACTTTACTTTTAATCGGCAGATATACATTATTTCATGATCTGAACACATGTATTGAGTTTTGATAAATGTTTTTTGTTTTAGTTTTGTCGTTATTGGCGTGTAAGTTTCTTTATAAGTCCCCTAAAAGTCGCGAGCAGAATACTCCGTTGCTTGTCTTTGTTTTCAGGTAACTGCTCGTATGTCTAAGTGTTATAATATGGGTTAGAAATAAATGTAATAGTGTTATTAGTCCTAAAGGTCGCGACCTGAAGGGCTATGTAATTGCACTATATTTCGTTGGTCCGTCTGTCACGTTTCGTTTCCGGCTAAAAAGTATGTGTGCATCTGCGGTCTTTCTTCACGTGCAATTCTATTATACGTATTTATTTATGTTAATATAATTTCTGTTATACTTAATTATTTATGTCAATATAATTTCTGTTATGCTTTAGTATTTATGTTAATATAAGGTATGTTTATGTTAATATAATGATGCCCCAGGGTCTCATACGTCACGTAAACGCTGGTAATAACACTTTTGCAATTGTGCTGTGATGGTTCACGACATATCGTCTAGTAGTGATGGTTCACGACATATCGTCTAGTAGTGACGGTTTACGACATATCGTCTAGTAGTGATTCCATATTTGTACACTATAAACCAAAAGTAGTAGGTGTAAAAGAAGTGGAACAAGAAATGTAGCTTGACAGAACAGAGTCGACAAAAAGCAAGCATTAGCACAAACAACACTTACAATGTTAATACGAAGCAATGCATGTGACATCACTAACACAAACGTGTTGACAATAGGGCTGCCGCCTTGGACCGGTCAGTGGCAAAAAGGCTGGGGTTTTGTACCAGGTACTATAGGGTGCACCAAATATCACTCTTACCCTTTTGTCATCCCAATAAAACGTGACAGTGCATATAAAGAAATCACCGCCATGTTATAAGGCGGCATTAAAATGAAATACAAGTACAACACATAGATACTCATGCATATATGAATAAACCAAACGTAGGAAGTCGCAATGCAAGTACTCAATGACTTGGCAGAAGCCAGAGTAACAAGAGAACATAAGGGTACGACAAAACAAGACAATATTTAAGACAAACATCAAACACTACCGTTCTTTGAGGATTTAGGTAGACGTTTTCATTGTGTCCACAATTTGTCCGTTCATCGCACAATCAAAGAGGAAAGCATAATCATCCCACTGCATAAAGCAGCAACAGCAAGAAAACGAAACTTAAAACCTCCTACCTCTTTTTATTTGAGTGGACGGGTATATGGATGTGGCGTTAGATTTCGTCTGGATGTGATTCTCCTTTTGTCTAACATATACACAAACTTCCTCCACGCATAAAGTAACAGACCGAACATTTGAATTTTAAACCATATACATGTATATCATATTGTCCATGAAATACCAGGCATGGGTGCGACATCATATTTGTTTCATGTGTACAAAATATGAACCCAATTTCGCCATGCATTAAGAAGTAGCAACCCGAAACAAAATCCTTATTTGGTATGTGATATAGACCGTGAACGAGCGCGTATGGGTGCGACATGATCACCATCTACTGGTGCATGTGCCAATCCGTATATGCATACAGAAGTTACATCCCGGAATCCTTGTCTGAATCTATAAAACCTTAGAGCCTTAACTTGAGTGAGCGGGCTTGGCTACACATTTGAAAACATAATTTTATTATCCTCGTCCATCCCTGTACAAAGAAGTTAACACTGGGAACGAAACATCAAAGATGGACAGACGAACGAACGGCAGGGTACTAATAACACTATTACATTTATTTCTAACCCGTAAACAAAACCAAAACCAGAAGCAAACTTCACCATCGACTCTGTTGGCAGGGTACTTATAAAATACAACACACACCAACAGAAAGACAAACTTTACAATCACCTCGCTTTGCATAATTGCGTTGATAAGATTACTTATAAAACAAATATTGGTTACACAAATATTTGCATATTCCGTCAAGGCAAACATCGGAGTATGCACATTTGAGACAAATTTGCTTCATTCGATTTTTTCTTTCGTCCCAATCTTATTAATTGTTTACTTTATCAAAATATATATGTTATAAAACTGTTAAAATAAAATATTTTTTTATGTTTGAACCAAATGTGCAAATTCCGACACAATAGAATGAATGAATGAACGAATGGTGTTTTACGGCACGTCGACACATTAATAGGTCATATTGTGCGCAAAGACTGATGAAAGATGAAGAAATGAAGCAGTAATTAAAAATTAATGTAAATATATAAAGATAAAACTATTTACAAATAAAACTGATATGGTAGTAATATAAACTATATAGACGAGCTCTTTTAGCTTCACTTAAATTCGATACAGCCACACCGGCTCAAGAGACCCCCTCCGTCAATAGCCCAGCGTTTCCTTACCCACGCGTAGTGTTTCTTTTAAAAAGCACCTCTGTTATGAGACTACATGTGTTAAGATATCTATTTTGCTTTTCTTGTTAGAGGTTTCTTAACATAGGCGTGTCTGCACCAATACTATTTGATTTCGAGACACTATTTTAAGGAACGGCCCACCTATATTATTGTTGCCACATATCTCCCGTACATTGAATACTGGAACACCTCTATACTTATTTTTGATCGATTCTTTCGGATCAATATTGGCTTTAGAAATCAGTTTCTATCACCTTTTGTCCTTCCCCATTCCGGAGGATGTGAAGTTAATAAAACACCATTACAAAACAACGTATTTGGAATAATTGTCATTTGTACATCTTTGTCAATATCTGTTGGAGTTTTGTTTATTTGCTCAGCAAAATTTGAAACCCAGTTTAAATTAAAAAATAGATTTGATACTGGAATCGGTAAAAGCTTTATTTGTGTGCTTGCTCTTAAAGTATTGATCCTTTCACCTTTCAATAAAGTTGACATTGGGCGATCTATAGATGGATTAATTGTCATGGACATGTGAGGTGTCGCGCACAGATTTTATTACGCAGCACAAGTGGATAAGAGGCGCGTACAATATGGCGTATAAATATGAAGACTGGAGAGGAAGGTTCGTGAAGCTGAAGAAACGCATTTTTCAAAATAACATCGTTTTCATCTGCGTTATTTCTTGGATTTTAACATTTTCAGGTAAGTAAATACTTTTTAAAAAACAAACAAAAACAACAACAATTATTTGTTTACTGTATTTAAATGATATATACTAATGGTATATGAATGATATCGCAGAAAGTATTTAAAATACATTTTCTTTTCAAACAAACGTTGTGTCCCACAGCTTTCTTGGCTTTGAGTTTAGCTCGCAATAATTTCTTTTAATTTCTTTTAAATATTTAGCTCCCTGTCTGCATGTAATAACTAATAGGAGTGTACTAATTTACTACCGAAGAAGCCGGCGATATTTAAAAACAAAACAAAAAAAAAACACTTTCGTCGTTATCTGCGTTTGTTCTTGAACATAGTTGCCATAAATAATTTCAGAGTCAGCAATTCAGATGAAAAATGAATCACAGAAACAGTAGACACTTATGTATTTTTTATAATCCAGTCTCCTTTTATAAACAGCTAATAACTTAAACGTTTGCAAAAGCCGAGCAGGACACGCATCTCTTTTACCACTGGCGAGAGTGTTAATTATTTTTACTGGCCTACACTAGCATTTGAATGTCTCTCTATAATGTTTACTCACTTTTTATTGTTCTGTTAATATATTTCGAGCAAAAGAAATCTCTCAAAATATTTGTATAGATCTTGCGCTCTCTTGTCTCAGTATAACTTTTACATTTTTTCCTATCTTTACGTTGAATTTCATTTAGTTACCCTTAAATTCCCCACGTTACGTTTTTAGATCACCTGAGCCGTCGGTCATTCGTCCGTCCGTCGTCGTCGTTGTTAACTTTGGCTTCAAACGACTTCTCCTCAGAAACGCTTGGCCAATTTTGACCATACTTCACATATATGATCTTTAGATAAATGCTTTTTAAATTTGTTAAAATTAGATCAGCGCGACATCCAAGATGGCCGCCATTATCATATATAATTGAAACCTTAAACAATCTATTTCTCAAGAACCGCTGGACAGATTTTGACAGTTTTTCTTTTAAAATGATCGCCAATGTCTAGACTATCGTGTTTGTTCAAATAAAGTCGCCGGGATAAAAAATGACCGTGCCCTGGGGATCCAAAGTTTCTATATTGTTATTTTGCATGTTTTTCAAAGACATATAGGAAAAAACTCCTTCTCTGAATCCACAAGGCACAGAGCTTTCATGTATTAAATGTAGCACCAGCTTATGTTCTCTACTAAGTTTGTTCAAATGTTGACCTTGGAATCTAATTTGACCCCGCCCAGGGGGTCACAGTTTTACATATACTTATATAGGAAAAACAATCTTCTTCTCTGAAACTGCAAGAGCCAGAGGTTTAATATTTTGTATTTGCTATAAGCTTATGGTCCTCTACCAAATATGTTCAAATGGTGACACTGGTGTCATATTTGACCCCGCCCCGGGGTCACAGTTTTACAAAGTCTTATATAGGAAACAATTTTTAAAAAAACTTCTCGGAAACTACAAGAGCCAGAGGTTTAATTTTTTGCATTTTATGTACGATTATGGTCCTTTACCAAGTTTGTTCAAATGATGACCCTGGGGTCACATTTGGCCCCGCCCCGGGGTTTCACAGTCTCTGGAACTGCAAGAGCCAGAGGTTTAATATTTTGCATTTGCTATAAGCTTATGGTCCTCTACCAAGTTTGTTCAAATGGTGACCCTGGTGTCAAATTTGGCCCCGCCCCGGTGGACACAGTTTTACATAGGGGTAAAAAAATCTTCTCTGAAACTGCAAGAGCCAGAGGTTTAATATTTTGCATTTACTATGAGATTATGGTCCTTTACCAAGGTTGTTCAAATGGTGACCCTGTGGTCACATTTGATTTCTCCCCGGGGTCACAGTTTTACATAGACTTGTATAGGGAAAAACATAAAAAATCCTCTTCTCTGAAACTGCAAGAGCCAGAGGTTGAATAGTTTGCATTTTCCATAAGCCTATGGCCCTCTACCAAGTTTGTTCAAATGGTGACCCTGGGTCAAATTTGGCCCCGTCCGGGGGTCACAGTTTTACGTAGACTTGTGTAGGGAAAAACTTAAAACTATTCTTCTCTGCAACCACAAGGCACGTAGCTCTCATATATTACATGTAGCCCTGGGTTCACATTTGACCATGCCCCATGTGTTACACTCCAGCATCTTCATTTTGTATTGGATCTGTACCAAACATTGTCAGTGTCTTTATAGCAATGTGAGGCCACATTTCTTGAACAATCTTAACCAAACTTGCACAGATTGCACATGACCATAATATTTCGAATACGTTCGATAATGTGCCAGTACTCAGGTGATCGATTTAGGGCCATCTTGGCCCTCTTGTTGCTTTTGTTGGCGCGTTTGGCGTTGTCTTTTGCACGGACTAATCTCACTGCTTTGACTTTTGCTGGGAAACATCTTATTGTTCTCCGCTATTTTGTTGTTGGTTTACACTAATCGTGTAGTCTTCTCCATCCTTTACCCACACGCCTCATTTAGTTCTTGCTATCTTCGTCACGTCATATATCATTCGATAATTTGGCATTGGTTTTTGCTCTCAAAAAATAAGAGTTTTGTTTAAGTATTTACTCACTTAGTGGAGTGCGTGGTCTAGTGGAAGAGCGCCGACGAAATTGAGATCGTTATTTATCCTTGAGCAAGATAATTAATCCACATTGCTTAGTACTGGTTATACCCAGGAAGCCATCGAGAATGATTAATCTAAGTTATATATTTGACATCTTGAAATATTGTTTAGTAAAATCTGTGTTAGTTTTTGCTCTCTGATGCGTTATAGTTGTTTGCAATCATTCCATTACTTTTAAATGTGAATGTATCTGAGTTGGCTTGCAGTTTTCACCTTTGTCTAAATGTCGCCAAAAGTCTTCGTGCCACATGACGAGAACAAACACATTTTTTAAAAAGATATTCGCTAGTAGCGTTGATGTTGCCTGGCAATACTTCGTTAAATTCGACGTTTTCTTAATTTTAAATCAGGTTCTTTGACACGTCTTATAGTCAGTTCTTTTTTTTTTAGCACGCGTTATGGTTAGGTTGATGATTATTGTTAATGTGAACTGCATTGTTGTTAAACGGCTAATTTTGTTTTGGAATTCGGGAACTCTGCCCTATCCTTATTACCGAATAGATTCCTCTGATTCTTTAACGTGCTCGGAGAATATACACCGACACACCGACGAAAACGCCAGGCCTTCTCCACCATCCGGCCGATGAGGATAAGAAAAGTATCATGCTTAAGGACACAACAAAGTACTAGTAACCCGGTGTCACAAGTGAGACTTGAACCCGTAATCACCGGAGTCAGTTTCCAACGTGCTATCCACTGGGCCACCGTGACCCAGTAAAATCTTTGAACAAAAATATCCAGATAATCCCTCCCATCAGAGTTGCGACTAACTTTGATCCTAAAGATTGGTAAAAAACAACAATAACACAACATGACTGTAGTGTTATTGTCAACTTTTGTGATTGGTGAACAAATGTGTAGACCAGAGATCTGAGAAGTAGAGATAGGGCACTTTTACTCAAATCTCACATAATCTCGTATGACACATGGTAAAACTGCCAAATCTCATTCTTCTTTTTCTCTCCTTATATTTAAGACAGATACCATATGATACCATCACTACACACAGGATATAATTATCTTTAATTTGAGACCAGTTGCAGATTCCTATTTTAAAAAATGACAAATTATACACAGTGACAGTTTTCAGTAAAACTACAACAACAACAGGAGGTAACATAAAATAGACCAACGTCGAACCTTTTAAATAATATTTGTCGACATTTTAAGTAAACATAGAAATATGTTAAACATACCAGTTGCATTCTAAACATGATGTTCTTTATTTTGAGACCATTTACAGATTTTTCTTTAAAGGGGTTGATGCACTATTTTCAAACACTATTAATTTAATAGGGCTCTGAAAAAATTGAAAAAAGCTGAAAGAATGATCACAATGCCATAAAAAACAAAGAAGATATGACCTATTGAAAATTTGCAAAGAACATAAATGGAGCGGCCATCTTTGAACGATGACGTCTCATCGCGCCATTTTACCATATATGGCATATTGACAAAATGCATTTTAAAGCAAAGAAAATCACTGCAAATTGAATAAAAACAAATATACAGAGGTAAAATGTATAAATTGTATGGTTATTTTTAATTTGCAGTGATTTTCTTTGCGTTAAAAGACATTTTGTCAATATGGTAAAAAGGCGCGATCGTCATCGTTCCAAGATGGCGGCCTCCATTTATGTTTCTTTGCAACTTTTCAATGGATCATATCTCCTTTACTTTTCATGGCATTTTGATAATTCTTTCAGTTTTTTTCAAGTTTTTCAGAGATCTTTAAAATACACCTTGTTTGAAAATAGTGCATCAACCCCTTTAAAGAAATGACAATTTCTATACAGTTACCAATGAAAGTGCATAGTGACATTTCGAGTATTTTCTGTCTGAAAGCATATGTGTCGAATCTCTGGTTTATTACAGCTCTGTGTAGCTTAATCTTTTCAAAAAAATAGGTAAAATATTGGATAAAATACAATACTGAAATAAAAACAATTCGATAATCCACATTTAAATGTATGGGTTCTTGTAGCATGGTCGGTGACATTTCCTTTGATGAATGCAGTGCATTAAATCGTTTAATTCATGGTAACTAAAGGGGCGTTGCTATACCATACTACAACTAATTTAGAGTACGGTCACTATGACGTCACAGTGTTACTAAGTACACCATGCTACAAAAAAGATAGAGTCTGTCTCAGCCCGTTGGTGATTTAAACACCTCGATGGGCTACGCCAATCTCGGTATTTAAGCCAACTCGCTGAGACCAGATTTTATCTATTACTTATTGTTTAAAACTATGACTGATAACTGCAATTAGATAAACTTAGACAATTGGTGGGAAAATAACTGCATAACCGGGTGTGTCACTTCCTAACCAGGTTTGACTAATTTGCAGTTACTTTTGTTTAAAAAAATCCTCATGTCTTACATAGCACTTGGGTGGAATTTTCAGACAAGGGGTGACATGCTTGTCTACGAGATATAGAGGTCAGCGAAAATCGAATTTAAAATATTGGGAAAATCAATGGATGTGACATAATTCCATGCCAAAACACACATTTCCCGCTCTATTGATGGTAATATTGATTTGCAACTTTCTCAATTAAAGCTCTATCGAGTAAATGATTATATTTATTTGAAACATTCTCATTAAAGTGTAGTTATATTTAGCCCTACTGATGGCATAGCAACATTTACTTGCAACATTCTCATTAAAGTGTAGTTATATTTAGCCCTACTGATGGCATAGCAACATTTACTTGCAACATTCTCATTAAATGTTAACTGTCTTCGCTCGCAGTATTGTCTTGGCTCGCAATATTGAACAATCAATTTATGCATGACATTGAGGACCACATTATGTATTGGGTTCTCAACTAACATAACGACACATATATATATAAATGCAGACAAGAAAAATATATATTAAAATGTATTAAACTTACTCTTTAATATTCAGACCAGTTAACTTAAAGTTGTTTTTGTTTTGTTCTGTTTTTTAACAAAGATTTCAAATGTTGTTAATTTTTTTTGTTGTTGATGTTTTCTATAAAAGATTAAATAATGTTATTTAGGATTTAAATGACTGTCATCTTTTCCGAATATATTATGCGATTAAAGACTGTTTAAAATGTATTAATAATAATAATAGCATACATGATTGAAAATATTTCTTGAATTGTTACTTTCAAAAGCTTTATAATTATATATCGTGTTGATGTTGAAACACTAGTACTTTTGCATAAGTACACATAGTACCTGCTGTCAACCTTGTATATATATATATATATATATATATATATGTTTTGTATCCTCATGGGTCTTATGACGTTTTGGAATTTTGCTGAATAAAATATATATATATATTGATGTATCCGAAGAGGATGTCTTAATAATAAATTGAAAAAGCAGGAGAATCTAACAAATTAGTGTCTGGAAATTTTAACCTGAACCTTTGAACACATTCTCATAGCTTTAAAACTGAAAACAAATTACTGTAAAGTACGGTGTCCTGTTAGGGCCATGTTAGTACCATCGACCATCGCATCTTACTATCGAGCATAGGTCGATGCTCGATGGTAAGATGCGATGGTAAGATGGCCCTAACAGGACACCGTAGTAAAGCGATGCCGACTACACACCTGGTTAGTGTATCAGGTATAGGCCCCGTTTTATGAAACAACAAATGTAATCGTCAGTCAGTTTCTTAAATGCTTAATACTGTAAATTACACTGTACAAATAAACTTGATTTCATTTTATTTTCGCTTGTGTATCGTCGGTGGTTCTACCCAGGTGCCCGCCCGTGCACGAAAATTGTCCGGAGGGACACCTAGGGTCTTTGTTCACCAATGGAAGCTGGAAAAGTCGCCATATGACCTTAGCTGTTGGTGCGACTGTAAAATCCAATTCAATTCATTTTATTTTATACACAATCAATTAATTTTAAACTTTGACTTACGACGATCAGAATTATCGTTAGTAGTTTAATAAAATTGGTATATTGATGTAAAAATTACTAATGTACTTGTACATTTATTTCAAAAGTGCATAAACTTTAATGATGGAAAAGCCACGCAAACTTCTATATCTTTATTTACACAAAACTTGCATTATATTACTCGAATCAACTTACATGTTTGAGCCGTTAAAATGAAGTACAATATGTTTGAAACGTTTAAATAACTTTGTATTTTTAACACGGTGTGCAATCAACTTTGAAACGATTTGTTTATTTACTTTACAATGAAACATTTACAGTTCAAAATGTAGGTACCTTCTCTATTAATATGGAAACAAACGCATTTTTATTATACATTTTAATAACGTAAACATTCTGACTGTGTATAACTATTTTTTTTTTAAAAACGTAATATCTCTTCTCATATTTGGGCAATATTTGACTACTTGTTGTTTAGCAAAGACGAATAGGCAAAAAGACGTAATATTTCATCAATTAAGTAAATATAATAATACTATGCTTGAGTTATATTTTCATCGAATATTTATTATAATTACTGTCTTTTCAATCCGAACTGACGTAACAGACACAAACACATTGCAGAAGTAATGATTTTTTCTCAAATGATGAGAGACTGATGCTTTCTGATTGAGAATTTTTTCCCCCCACAAAACAGTCAAGTTTTCAACTGGAGCGAGGCCTGTTACATAGGGTAAACAAGTCCGTTATCGATCTTTTAGTCACATATTTGAAACACTTTTGGAACTCGGACAAACCTTGACGATTTTATCGCAACATTTTGACTGAAGAAAACTTAAACAGCTTTTGTGAAACATCCAGACATGTGCCTCTACAAATTCAACCCCGTTTCTTGCAGATTATCGACCTTGTACAGCAAATATTTAGACACGTTCTTGATGAGATCTCGATTAAAGTCTGCGTTACTCGCTCAAAATCTCGGGGACCTTTTCCCATAAAATATCGACTTACAATTGCGTCAAATCTGAAACACTTTTCATAAAACCTCGACTATTGTATAAATCATTTGACTGTGACTTCCCTTCTATTGAACATGGTTCTTTTGTGCTATATTTGAACCAGCCACTGTTCAAGACAATTCAATATATTCAGGATGGTGGAAGTGTAGTCATAAACATGAACAATCGTTTGTCCATAATGGCGCCTCAATATGAGAACATAGGCCCTGTTTTTTAAACATCTTACGATAAATTTTATATTTTAAAATCGTTCAATTTTTTCAACTTATCATTCAATGCAAACGATTATGAGCGCACATAGTGCAAACACATCACATGTATAAGAAACCGAAATAAAATCACGTTTATTTGAAAAGTGTAATTTATAGTGAAGCATTTATGAAACAACTTACGACAATTTTGATCGTAAGTTAATTTTTTTAAGTCTTTACTTTGATTTACAATTCACAAATGAACGCGATTTCATTTCATTTTCTTAGACATCTGATATTTCTGCACTTCGTGCACAGATAATCGTCTGCATTGAATGCTTAGGTGAAACAAGTGAACGATTTTAAGACTTATCGTAAGATGTTTAATAAAGCAGGGCCCAGGGGTTCGTACTGCGGATGTTGAAATGTCGTCTTTGTTACCTCTTGTTTTATACATGAGATACCACTTATTTGCCGGTGCTTTATTTAGAGTGTGTAAAAAGAATGGTAGACGTTCTTTGGCACAGATAACAGTCAGTTTGTTAGCCACCCGTCAGGGGCAGTGAATTGAACTGAATGTTGTTTAACGGCTCATCAACACAGAATAGGTTATTTAGAGCCGCCCCAGAGAGCGGGGAAGGATACATAGGAATCCGGGAACCGTGCCCTACTCTTATTATCGAATATATTCCTATGGTTCTTTAACGTACTCGGAGGATAGACCGATACACGGGACCGCCCGGTTTACGTCCTCAACCAACGGACGAGACTAAGGGGGAGTGTCTTGCCCAAGAACACACCGACGAAACTCAGTGGCACCACGGAGGATTGAATCCGGGGCTACCGACTGCGCCACGCCAGCCCTCTTGGAGCAAATATTAAAGCTGCTAAAGCTGTATATAAGGCTAGTGTGCCTGAACCTAATCCATATGGGATTAAAATGATATCCTGGTATACGTTTCACCTCTTATATACGGTTTTGCGGTTATGATTCACAAGCTTGAATCTGGATGTAAACCAAGCGTAAAACCTCTACCGTCTTCCAGGTACACGCCCACTACACTTATTTACAGCTATAGTATATTTAAGGAAGACATTTACATGTTCTTTACTTTCTTATGATAAACATTTTACTTTCGACAAAATCTTATCCTAACCCGATATCAATCATAACCCTATCGCGTGCCATAAACAATTGGATGTAACCCTTGACAAATAGCGTTTTCGTAAAAAATAAGTTTAACAGAATGCATCGATATGAATCTTAAATTATGCTTATCAGGGTTTGCACTGAACTCAGGCCCTTTTCATATTGGCAACTGTCCATATTGATTTGAACGCTATTTTACATTGATCGAGTCATATATTCACAATATCTGCACTGACTTGACAACAGCGGGATTTGGGTTCAGAAATGCCACATCAATACCTGGATTAATATATTCCATTAATCTAGTTTTAGATGCAATTTATATTCTGTAGTTGCTGACAACGATTGGCCGATACAGCAGTGACCTTTACTGGAATACAGGCATATAGCCAGACACACTTTGCTATTGAGAGTTTTAAAAAAGAAGAAGAGAGTTAAACAATTATTCAAATTGAATCATTAACAAAGAAGATATGACGTTGTGTGATTGTTTAAATATGTTCAGTTAAAAAGCGTCATATCAATTTTGAATGTATTTTTAAGTTGTAGTTGTCAATGTCTTCGAAATGGCGGTTTACATGCGGTGTTTTATTGTTCATCTGTGGACCTTACCTGTGAGGCAAATCGACGACATTTTAAACAATGTCGAAATAGAAACTGAGCCGTGTCACGACATATAAAATATTTATGCATTACTTCACTTATACAGCATTTCAGTAAACACCTTACGATAATTCTCTGTATTTTCAAATCGTTCACAATTATGTGTGCACGTATTGCAGAAATATCACATGTATAAGAAAATGAAATGAAATAGCGTTTATTTGAAAAGTGTAATTTGTTCAAAATGGTCGTAAATTGTTTCATAAAACGGGGCCCTGGGCAATGTTTAGAAGTCAAATTTTCTTCCCACTGCCAGCCACAATGTATAAGAAACTCCGATATCCTTGAGTTCACTTTAAGGTAGGGGCACGGTGTATCTGTTTCAGTGAGATCAGCAAACTATTAATGTATATTATGGGTACACATCACAAAATACGCTTAATTGGCAAAGATATAATATAAAAAACAAAAGAGCAAATCATGTAAACGTGCAAATGAACTTTTATGTATGTGCTTTTTAAAAAGAGAGAGAGACGTTTTTTTAGGAAATATTTGTTTTATATTGTTACAACTCATATATAAACTTGATCGACGACATCTTCGGACCTGTTTGTATAGAATTCTAGTATTTCTGGTGAAGTGTCGAAGGTAGAGATTTCCGAACACAGATATTGTGTATGTATCTATTAAGTTCAGCAATATGTTATAAACTAGTGTCAGAAGGCGCGTCTAACTTGTACATTATACACTTCATCCATTCCAGTGACGGTTTGGTGACGTGGCCGGAATTATGCTCTTCAATAATCTTCATCGATCTCATTAAATACAGCTTTCCAGTTTGTTTGCTTGCAGGTAGATATGTGTATTGTTTATGTTTTACTATTTTCATTGCAGTGGCAGAGGCCACGAAGTGTTTCAAGAATGAGGATGTGGGTGACAGGGTCGAGAATGTGTACTACTGCGAGGAGGAAGACAAGTTGGAGTGTTGCGAGGAGGATAACGAGTTCACATGCTGCGAGAAACAGTCCGACAAAACTTTGTAAGTATAAAGATTGATTGTACATTATTTTACCAGAAAAGGATCAAACAGTTTTGTCGAGAATAAGTTGTAAGCGACCTTAGTTAACCAGGGGCGGACACAGGATTTCAGATTAGGATAGGATTGGAGGGAGATAGAGTTTCACCTTTTAAGGCAATATTTCGGATTTCGTGTATGTGTGTGTGGGCGCGGGGATGGGCACTCTCTCGGTAGGGAGAGAAGGTCCATGCAAAACCAAACGGAGCGCATAGGCGCCATGTTTCCTCCTCCTGGTTCCATCCAACTTCTTGCACGTTATTGTGTTCACCTGTCTTGTAATTATCCAGAAACAATTAAATTGATTCCAACATAAACATTATACAAAGAGTTATTTGTACACCAACTAAACCAGCACAAGTGTGTCCAAACCACATAAGTATGTCCAAAACAAATGTCACTACATCGGCTTATAAGTCATACTCTATGTAACGTTCGAATTAGTAAATATAGATATAAAAATCGAACAGAAAAATCAGCATTCAAGGACGACAGTCAATCACTAACACACACAGAAACAAAGAACACATTTATGAACCACACGTGTTTAAGGAAAAACTGGATCAGTGAGTGTCATACAATCCCCGTGGGATGAAAAGATAACAATATTTATTGGATGTACGGGGAGACTTGAGACTTTTTACGGTTGCCACACGGCACAAACAGCACTATTGTGAAAGTAAATATAGATATAAAAATCGAACAGGAAAAGCAGCATTCAAGGGCGACAGTCAACCACAAACAAACACAGAAACAAACAACACATTTATGAAACACAAGTGTTTAAGAAAAAAATGGATCAATGAATGTAATACAATCCCTGTGGGATGAAAAATAACAATATTGATTGGATGTACGGGGAGACTTTCTACGGTCGCCACACGGCACAAACAGCACTATTGTGAAAGTAAATATAGACATATTTCATTTAATTATATTGTTTTTATGTACCATTTAACATTGCAGGCGAGAGCAGCTGATACTGTGGGGGACAGTGTGTGCCGTGGGTCTGGCCATAGCGGGAATGTGCTGCTTTTTCTGGAAGGATAATCTCTGCTGTAGGGACGACATTCCCCTCTCGCAGAAATGCTGCAAATGCTGTAGAAAGTATGAAACTGTCTCGTTTATTTCCGTAACTACCTCGTTTATTTTCGTAACTGCATCGTATATTTTCGTAATAATACAATCGGAATTAATTCGTAATCTAAATTCAAGAAAATGTTACGACGTATCCTCTTTAAAGACGTAATAGACAATAGTTAGGATAGTTTTTCTACGAATGAGACTTAGACCGTTATTTTATACTCACAATTTGACACATTTTGAAAACTATATCCGAGGTAAGACGCTACGAGAGGTGTACAACTTATAAATTGAACACTTTTGTTTAAGATGTTATTTTTCAGCGGAAGTGGTAATCATAAAAAATGCGTGATTTAATGATGTGAAACTGTCATTTAGAACGTATGCATTTAAAAATAATCTCTAATTTCACGCGGTTCGTTTTAAATTACATTTTGAATTAGGTGTACACTATTTTCCAATTTTAAACCTATATGTTTCTGTTGCCGTGGAGTTTTACCTTAAACCAAATAATTCCACTAAATACATATCATAATTGTTTAAAACTGTGTTTACAATTTGAATATGATCGTATGTTTTATTTAAGACAAAAATATAGATGTTGAATTAAAAGCTCGACTTTTTACCGCAATATTAAGAAATTGACGGATAATAGGACAGTTTGCTCGTATGTTACTGATAATTTTATAAGTTAACCAAAATAACTATTTTAATCATATTTTGTGATATAAAAAATTAACAGTTATTGCTGATGTATATCATATACCTTATAAAGATATCTTTGGTAAAAACTTATATTATTTTTATCATTATTTGCAAATGTGTGTGTTTCGCCCCTAAAATTTAAGTTATATATTTTTTCTATCTTTTCTTTAAGAAACGTATGAAACGTTTTTTTATAGCGGAGGAAATCACAAAAATGCCTGCAGTAGATGTTTCGAACTAGAAGCTTTCGTAAATTTAATCATTTTCATAGTTGAATTTAATTCTTGTTAATTTCCGTTGAAATCTTGAAAATCGACAAATTTCAAAAAAATGCATATTACACTTTTTTACGTTCAGACATGGACATATCAGAATACAATAACTTTAAACGACATTTTAAAAGCATTTGTCTTAAAATTATATTGCAATTATTTTTATAATTGAAGATTTTTGCTTCAAAATGTCATTTTCTACCCCTTTTCAAAAATGCGGATGCAGCAACATTAGGATGCACATAATAGTGCATGTCATAATGTTTCATATCGAAGGAATCATTAGACTTGACATTAAAATCAACATATTCGGCGAGAATTTCAAGATAGTTGATTGAGTTACACAATGAAAGTGTTCAATTAGCCTATAAGTTGAATACCTCTCGTATTAGTGCCGATATAACAATTTTAATGACGATATACAAACTATTAGTGACCTTGTTGTAAAAAATCCCACACAGAATATATTATTGAATTGTTACAATTAAACAAACAAACAAAACAAACAACAAAAAAAAACACATTTTTTTTCCATTTCAGTAAATCGGAGGATCTGAAGGTTTTGACGCCAATACCGGTATCGCGTGAAGTGACGTCATATGCGCCACGCCCGTGGCCGTCAAACCAGTTTCAAGTGAACGATTTCGGCAATGAAACACCGCCTCCTTTCAGCTACAAATATCCGTCCTATAAACAATACTAACATTCGTCAAAACGTTTAGAACGTACTGTATTTCGTCCGACAATATATAGGTTTGTGCAAAGTTCTCAGACGATATGTTTACGTACTAAAAACAAGGAGCCAAGAGATAAGGCACAGTGGTATACTATTGTTTGTGTTCGTGCGTGCGAGTTTTATGCGTGAGTGTGGTTAACGGTGCAATGGATTGTTTGACTGGTTAGGGGAGTTGGGGTTGGCGAGGTGAGGGCGAATCGAAAAATAAACTGGCGGGGCTGGGATCGAACTCGCGCCCGCTGTAATTATACCAATGCACTAACCATTTAAAACTAACCATTGCACTAAATATATCTATAAAAGTCGAACTAGAACTGTATCCTTCACAGAACACAGTCAACTAAAACACGAATTAAAACAAACCACAATTACAATGTTAATAAGAAGCCATGCATGTGACGTCACAAACACAGACGGGTTGACAATAGAGCTACCGCCTTGGAACGGTCAGCAGCAAAAAGGCCAATGGGGTTCAACCAGGTTATTGGGTGCACCAAAACCTCTTTATCCCAGTACTAGGGACAGTTTAAATAAACAAAATCCCCGTCAGACTATATTTTCGAACAAACACGGCAGCATTATAACACACAGATGATGATCATCATCAATATAACAGTAGGCAAAATAACACACAGATGATGATCATCATCAATATAACAGTAGGCAAAATAACACACAGATGATGATCATCATCAATATAACAGTAGGCAAAATAACACACAGATGATCATCATCAATATAACAGTAGGCAAAATAACGCACAGATGATCATCATCAATATAACAGTAGGCAATATAACACACAGATGATCATCATCAATATAACAGTAGACAATATAACACACAGATGATCATCATCAATATAACAGTAGGCAATACAACACACAGATGATCATCATCAATATAACAGTACATCATCAATATAACATTAGGCAATATAACACACAGATGAGCATCATCAATATAACAGAAGGCAATATAACACACAGATGATCATCATCAATATAACAGTAGGCAATATAACACACAGATGATCATCATCAATATAACAGTAGACAATATAACACACAGATGATCATCATCAATATAACAGTAGGCAATACAACACACAGATGATCATCATCAATATAACAGTAGACAATATAACACACAGATGATCATCATCAATATAACAGAAGGCAATATAACACACAGATGATCATCATCATTATAACAGTAGGCAATATAACACACAGATGATGATTATCATCAATATAACAGTAGGCAATATAACACACAGATGATCATTATCATCAATATAACAGTAGGCAATACAACACACAGATGAAGATCATCATCAATATAACAGTAGGCAATATAACACACAGATGATCATGCATGTATGTATGGATATATAAAAGGCATAGAAAACCACAACGAAGTACTCAATGACTTGGCAGAAGCAAGAGCAACAAGAGAACAAACCATTAATGGTACGATTTTCACGATTTAAAAGAAACATCAAACGTTACCGTCCTTTGAGGATTTCGGTAGACGTCATCATAGGGTCCACAATCTGTCTGTTCATCACACAATCAAAACGGAAAAGCATAGTGGCGAACTGTAAATGAATCAACCACTAAACTTGCAGTACTTTGCCAAATGACAAGGTCATAACCTCTTTTGATAATCTTTTACGAAGTTTGTAATTCATTTCACAACAGAAGCCAGGTTGGGATAGTCCTTATCGCAGAAGAGTTCATATGTTAGGTTTACATTTTAAAAGTGGATCAGGGTTACGATCATAACATTTTAAAAAAGCTTTCGAAGTTTATGGTAATGGTAGACCTTTTGGAGTAGCTTCTTAGTTATACAAAAGAGTATGAGAGTGGACCTTTGGAAGATTACGAATATTAAAGTCCTCGACTCGACTACAAGCTCTAGAAAAAACGAATAAGTTTAGAAATATAGTAAGTTGCTCGGGGAACATCCCAATCTAAGTGGGAGAGAATTAGCAATATCAAAATTAAAAGCATCTTTCTTCTCATACAATTTGCTAATTATTTCACCATTTTCAGTAGAGAGATGTAAATCGAGAAAAGAAGCGACAGTATCAGAAATGTTAGCTAGGTGGAATTGAAGTTTTTTAGGATAGACTGTGTTAACCATAGTAGGACAAAAAGGGCTGTCAATGTTCAATAGGGCATCCGGATACCGAGAGGTTTCATTAAAGGCTTCAATTACATCTGCTTGAGCATCTGGTGAAAGACTCAACATGAAATCTCTTTAAAGAATGCAAAAATAAATCTTCGACAAGAGGGTCACTGTTCGTACCTATAGGAATACCAACAATTTCTCTATAGACGGTAGTTCCATACACCTGACGAAAATGTTATCTAATAGGAAAATAAGTGCTTCACAAACTTCATTTTTGCGTTTTCAATATTGGGGAAACGCACACTAAACTGTTAAAATGTTTGTTTTGAATTACTAAATAGGTTTTACTTTTTGTTTTTAAAAAAGTGCAAGGTACTTAACAGTTAGGGATTTGATAAGCTAACGAACAAGTATTGCATGTATTTGCAAGTATTCACATTGTGTTAAAAAAATAAATAGCGTATATAAATACTGAAAATGGGATTTATCTGGAAGCAACAAGCACAAACAAGAGAGAAAAATATCAGCCCCGATTTTATTGGGTCTGCTCATAAAAGCAGATATAAAAGTGGAATAGGAACTGTAGTATTCAAGGACCACAGTCAACCAAAACACGCTCAGAAACAAACAATATTTACAAAGTTAAATAAAAGGCAAGATATTACATCATAAACATAAAAGGGCTGACAATAGGGCTTTCGCCTTTGAGTGGTCAGTGGCAAAAAGGCCGCGGGTTTTTTTAAACCAGTTTCTAGGGTGCACCAAACCTCACTCTTATCCGATTGTCAACCCAATACAACGGAACAGTGTAAATAAAACCATCCCCGCCCCCACCCACCCACCAGGTTATATTCTCGAGAGTTTTGAAAAAATCAAGATTGCCTTTTGTCCCCTTTAGTGTAACATGTATACATGTCCATTTGAGTGCCATGTACCTTACATAAATGTGTTTCATTAGGATAAGCGGAATTATTTAGATTTTCAATTAAAGTGATTGTATGCATACAGCCGAACCATCGTTATTGTTATGAGTTCTGAAGAAACTTCGACAATATCGAGTGAAAGAATTATCAAATCGGTTGAAAAACAAATAAGATATGATAATTTGAAGGTTATTTTGAAACAGATATTGAAGCTTTTTGAAAATTATGACAGCATAGTTCTAAATTACCATATATGGACTATTTATAAATATGTATAAATAGTAACCGATTTATAGGGGGAAATGGTAGCTTCATAAAACTCTTCAGATGATTATATCTTGTTTGTTTATAATCTATTTTGATAATTCTTATCACATTTTCCCCTTAGTTTTTCAGAACTCTCAATAATAAACAGTATTTGGCTGTATGCTTACATTCTCTTTAAAGTTGAATGGCCACCCTTTTTGTAGTATTATCAATTAACAAATTTAACTCTTAAACATCATTTTCTTGATAGTCTCGGAGAGAAACATATATTGAAAACCGCTACATAAGCTGTACGCAAAAAAAAGTATTATTTGCATGACGTAGATACTACCTTTTTACCACTGCGTGACTGCACGGGGAAATGGAGGTAAATCTGAATTGTATAGCTGCATAACTATTGCCAGATAATTGATAAATACATTTACCTGTGGATTGATTTACCTGTTCAAAGTTTTCTACGTCATCAAATAAAATCTTATTCTCGCTTTTCACAGATATTGCAATCTGTGAATTGTCAATATATATTGTCGTGTATTGATTTCGATTTAAATAAACATAAACATGTTCATGAAACAAAACATGGCCGGAGAACTTTAAGAGTTATACATGTCGTCCTTGAAATTTGGTACAACTCTCGTATGTACACACTTGTTCATGTTTGTGTTGTAGTGTGTTACTGTCGTCGTCGTTAAAACTGTCAGTCTAGTCGGGAATCAAATTTTAAAAAATGAAGTAAACAAATGTATATTAACTTGATATAATTTACTTTGCTATTTTCTGTTCAGTCATTAATTGGTACAATTATGTGTCTAAATGTCTGTTTTCATTTATTTAATTATTTCCACTCTGTTTTCAAATAAAAAAAAACATTATGTTATTTATGTCTTGTGTTTATTTTCCATTCGACCCGAATGACACATTTCCATTTTTGTCCAAAGAAATTATAAACAGGTCAATCGCCATAGGGCAGTCTCATCCACGGTGCGACCAGGATTTTAGGTCACGTCCGATCTGTCTAGTGTTCAGAGATTAAATAGAGCAGAGATGTTTACCGAAAGTTAACCACAGGTAACCCATAATTTTGACTATGACCTTTCGAGGATTTCATGTCACTCGTAGTGATAGACAGAAGGCAGACCAGCCAAGGCCAAGATGGATATGGAGACTGGCAAAGCAGAGCGATATCACAAGCCTGCTCTAGCGCTGCTAACAGGGGAGGAAGACAGTAAGCATTATCTATCCTAGTGAGTGTCTGTACTTATTGTGTGGGGCTCTTGTTTCAGCCAAAGGTTATTTGGACTTCTCAGATAAAATTCATCTACTACCTAAATAAGTTGTATAATACTTGTTAGAGAGCATGCTTTTTAATTATGTGTGGTTATTTCATGGGGTTGGAAATATGAGTATGTTCATATCAAATGTTAAACAAAGATTATCAGAAACTTTTATCCCAAACTGGAATTATCGTATACAGGATTCTTCGAGTATAAATCATATCTAGAAAATATTCAAATAAGAAAATTTAGAGTAGCACTGTCTAGATTAAGAATGTTCTCCCATAGGTTACTAATAGAAGCGTGTCGTTGGCATAAGCCACACCGTATTCCTATTAATGTGCGCAAATGTTGTATATGTGACGTTCTAGAAGACGAATACCATTTTATATTGGAATGTACTTTATATAAAGAACTAAAAACAAAACTTATCAGTCGATACTATTGGCAGAGACCAAATATTCCCAAATTTATAGAACTGTTGACATCAGAAAAGCTTACTACTGTAAAGAATTTGGCTACTTATGTATTTGATGGTTTTAAAATTCGAAATGACATATATTACAATCAATAAATACTAGTACTCTCCCAAGAGGTACTCTAACAACAATATTACTGTATGTGACACGTGGATTTAAAGAATGTTTATAGTAAAACTTATACTGTTAGAAATAGCATAATTAAAATTGATTTAGAATGTTAGTATATTGTACAAAATGTGATACTATGTAATGTTTGTTACTGCCATCGACCTTTGCAATTGAATGTTGTTTAACACAGTATATGTTATTTAGAGCCGCACCAGAGAGAGGGGAAGGATACATAGGAATCCGGGAATCTGCCCTACTCTTATTATCGAATAGATTCCTATGGTTCTTTAACGTGCTCGGAGGATAGACCGATACACGGGACCGCCCGGTTTACGTCCCCATCCGACGGACGAGGCTAAGGGAAAGTGTCTTGCCCAAGAACACACCGACGGAACTCATTGGCACCACGGAGCATTGAACCCGGGGCCTCCGGTTACAAATCCGCCGCGCTACCGACTGCGCCACGCCAGCTCCGCTGTATACTTGGTCTACTGTATTTGTTGAATAAACTATCACCGAAACAGACATTTTTAGTGGTAAATAAAAATATCTTACTTTTCAAAATCGATTGAGAAATAAGAATTTTATGTGCGAAAGCTATTTTTGATGGGTAATCTTCAATGCAAAATTCTGCTGCATGACAAATTTGAAAAATTATTTTTTTTAGAATTTTTATCCAAAAATGGTTCTAAATTGTTGTATATTAGTAAATTAATACACCCTGGAAGTTGTATAGCAAAATAGGAAGGCTAACTGAAGTTATTTGAATTATATTCATTTTCTGCTGTCCCGCCAACAAAGAATTTACATTGGAAAAGCCCCATAAAAAATCATTTTGGCTGTAAAGTATTTATTTCTCAACCGATTTTCAAAAGTAAAGTAGTTTTATTTACCACTAAAAATGCCAGTTCTAATGATATATAACTGATGTACGTATTATTTAAATTGCTCAAGCTACTGCAGAAAAACCGTTGGTTGAAACAAGAAACCCAAACAATAGTATGGACGCAATAAGGATGACGGTTTTGTGCACATAAAGCTTCATATAACTTGTTAAAATGTTTATCAAAAGATGTTATGACCCTATCATTTTGCAACGCACTGCATGTTTAGTGATTGACCCATTTACAGTTCGACATTATACTTTAATCTTAGATTATGCAATGACCGGACATACTGAGGAATATTATGATGATGTTTGCCAAGTCATTGAGTACTTGCTTTGGGGCTGTCTATGCTTTTGTTTTTTATATTTATAAATGCATGATCATCGTTGATATCATAAGGTCACTACCAGGGAGTAGGGAGTAAGTACTCCCAGGCAGGACTGACTTTTGTTTTGTGATCAGGACCTACCCCTGTATGCTAGATACAGCAGTGGCACGAAACACCCAAATCTACCCAAATCCACTCAATTAATCTACCTAAATCTACCCAAATAGTATACAGTATCAAAGCAAAATGCTTGACGATTTGGAGGTACGCAGACTTGACTTAAAGTCAGTCAATTTACAGTTTTACCATACGTCTAATTAAGTCTTTCATTACTGATAAGGTCGGTCTCGTGGTTAGGGTCTACCACAGTGAGAGTCTATACGTAGTAGGAAAGAAATATGTATTCCGGTTTTGGAGACATAATGGTTCAACTAACTTTAATCGAAATTTAAATTAAGATTGCCCACACTTTTATGTCCGTTTGTGAGTTCATTGTCACTGGTACGGTGACCCTACCCAGTTAGTGTCTACATCCAGTATCAAAGCAATAAGTTCGAACGTTTTGGAAATATAGAACTATGTATACAAGTCGAACAGGAAGTGCAGTATTCACAGAGCAAAGGTCAACCCAAAACACACATTGGCGATTCAAAACATACAAAACTAAACGGAAGAATAGAAGCAAAGTATGCGACACCACAAACATAAAATGATTGACAACAACGGTACATTGACAACAAGGGTACCGCATTGGAACGGTACCAGAACAAGTCCCATAGAAGTCGGGTTGTGATAGTAATAACATGTTGCATAGTGTACTCGAAGTCTATTGTAACGGTAGCTCTGACGGAATAGCTTTTTACAAATGTTACGAATATTAAAGTCCTCGACTCGACTATAAGCTCTAGAAAACGAATATGTTAAGAAACGGAATTGATCGGTGATCATCCCTGTCTAAGTGAGTTTAAGGAACAAAGTCGAAATGTATACCATCTCTCCTATCATATAGTTTGCTCATTATTTCTCCCTTTTCAAGAAAAACGAGCATAAAAATAAACGACAATTACAAGGGAGAACACAACAAACACAAACGTGTTGACAATCAGGGTACCGCCTTGGAACGGCCAGTTGTAGAAATGGCGCTGGGGTTTAAACCAGATTCAAAGGTGCATCAAATCTCACTTTTACCATATTGTCATTCTCATTAAACGGAACAGTGTAAACTACCTGGCTTTATCTTCTAATAAACTAGGCAGCATAAAGTAAAACATATACATATGAAACAAATCATAGAAATACTCAATGACTTAACAGGTAGAGCAACAAGAGAATAAACCGGTAAGGACACGGCAAGACAAGATTGAAGACAAACATTAAACATCACCATCATTTTTAAGCTGTATGTTGACGTCAATCATAGAGTCGACATCTGTCGGTTCATCGCACAATTAAAGAGGAAGGCAAAGTGGCGAGTATGGAAAGCCTCGGCTGCCTGCTTTTGGCCTTTTGCATTTTGTGCAGTACGCTTTGTAAGTCGTTTTGTGCATTTTCTAAGTTGTTATGTGCATTTTCTAAGTTGTGATGTGAATTTCGTAAGTTGTTATGTGCATTTCGTAAGTTATTATGTGCATTTTCTAAGTTGTCCTGTGCATTTTCTAAGTTGTTATGTGCATTTAGTAAGTTGTTATGTACATTTTATATGTTGTCATGTGCATTTTCTAAGTTGTCCTGTGCATTTACTAAGTTGTTATGTGCATTTTGCAAGTCGTCTTGTGCATTTTCTAAGTTGTTATGTGCATTTTCTAAGTTGTCCTGTGCATTTTGTAAGTTGTTATGTGCATTTTCTAAGTTGTCCTGTGCATTTCGTAAGTTGTTATGTGCATATTGTAAGTTGTTATGTGCATTTTCTAAGTTGTCCTGTGCATTTTGTAAGTCGTTATGTGCATTTCCTAAGTTGTTGTGTGCATTTCCTAAGTTGTGATGTGCATTGTTTAAGTTGTGATCGGGTCACAGATGGCAGTATCAGGAGGTGTGGTACAGGTGGCCGTGGGTACGGAAGATAAGGGGCGGGGCCGGGAGACAAGGGTGGGGTCGGAAGACAAGAGGACGGGAGTCGGGAGAGAAAGGGGTGTGAGGTTTTTAAAATAGCAAGTTTGCAAAAAAAAATGATGAAGAATTATCATAGTTTGAGAGTCGTTTTGGGTAAAACAGGATATATCCTATGAAAATCCTTAATGACCATTATCTTGTCTGCCGTACACATTCGGTCTCCACGATAGATACGTTTATGGATTTCGTCCCTTGTTTATCAGTACTCTGAGAGAGAAGAGAGAAAAGGTAGCGGAGAAGGGAGATAAGGGATGGAGAAGGGAGAAATGGGGGAGGGATGAGGGAGCAGACGACCTCACGTAGCCCTACCCATCAGTGTTGAGAACTAACAAATAATAATGATAATAAATTGAAAAATATATTTAAATAAAAGTAATATTAACTTGCATTTTGTAAGTTGTCTTGTGCATTTCCTAAGTTGTTGTGTGCATTTCGTAAGTTGTGATGTGCATTGTTTAAGTTGTGATATGCATTGTTTAAGTTGTTCTGTGCATAGTTTAAGTTGTCATGTGCATATTCTAAGTTGTTATGTGCATTTTCTAAGTGTTATGTGCTTTTCGTAAGTTGTTATGTGCATATTTTAAGTTGTCTTGTGCATTTTGTAAGTTGTTATGTGCATTTTGTAAGTTGTTATGTGCATATTCTAAGTTGTCTTGTGCATTTTCTAAGTTGTTATGTGCATTTTCTAAGTTGTTATGTGCGTTTCGTAAGTTGTTATGTACATTTAGTAAGTTATTATGTGCATTTCGTAAGTTGTCTTGTGCAAACTACAAGTCGTCGTTAAGTAGACTTTTTATCGGAATAGGTTTTGAAGGAAACACCGGTAGAAATGGCGGCTCCAGGAGCGAACGCTGTGCTCTGCATACTTTAACAAAATTGGGCTAGGGACATTATACAATAAATTCTTAGAACAGAAAATTGATTTCAAAATGTGTAAGGGATTGTCTGACTTGGAGTTAATAAAACTTGGTCTGAAAACAACAGATCGGGTCACAGGTGGCAGTATCAGGAGGTGTGGTACAGGTGGCCGTGTGTACGGAAGATAAGGGGCGGGGCCGGGAGAAAGGGTGGGGGTCGGAAGACAAGAGGACGGGAGTCGGGAGAGAAAGGGAAGTGAGGTTTTTAAAATAGCAAGTTTGTAAAAAAAAATTATGAAGAATTATCATAGTTTGAGAGTCGTTTTGGGTAAAACAGGATAGATCCTATCAAAATCCTTAATTGACCATTATCTTGTCTGCCGTACACATTCGGTCTCCACGATAGATACGTTTATGGATTTCGTCCCTTGTTTATCAGTACTCTGAGAGAGAAGAGAGAAAAGGGGGCGGAGAAGGGAGATAAGGGATGGAGAATGGAGAAATGGGGGAGGGATGAGGGAGCAGACGACCTCACGTAGCCCCTACCCATCAGTGTTGGGAACTAACAAATAATAATGATAATAAATTGAAAAATATATTTAAATAAAAGTAATATTAACGGGCTATTTGTTGAACACAAATATATTTTATGTTTTCCTGGAAAAAAAAGTCCCAGAGTATTTAAAATATGTTTGTTTTCAACAAATAACACGTGAAGTCCAGACTCTATTGAACCTATACCTTTAGGACGTCCTATTGGTTAAAAGATGGAGGGCTATAAACTTTAGGACTACACACAAAGACAAACAAATAACACGTTATTTTTTTATTTATTTATTTATTTTTTTTTCAGGCCAAGATTTATTAACTCCACGTCAGACAATCCCTTACACATTTTGAAATCAGTTTTATGTTCTAAGAATTTATTGTACAATGTACCTAGCCCAATTTATTTTATCTAGGCAGAGCATAGCGTCCGCTCCTGGAGCTGCCATTTTCCGATAAAGAGTCTACTCAACGACGACTTGTAGTTTGCACAAATGTACATAACAACTTATGAAATGCACATGACAACTTAGAAAATGCACATAACAACTTAGAAAATGCACAAGACAACTTAGAATATGCACATAACAACCTACGAAATACACATAACAACTTACGAAATGCACATAACAACTTAGAAAATGCACAAGACAACTTAGAAAATGCACATAACAACTTACGAAATGCACATAACAACTTACTAAATGTACATAACAACTTGGAAAATGCACATAACAACTTACGAAATGCACATAACAACTTAGAAAATGCACAAGAGAACTTAGAATATGCACATAACTACCTACGAAATGCACATAACAACTTAGAAAATGCACATAACAACTTGGAAAATGCACATGACAACTTAGAAAATGCACAAGACAACTTAGAAAATGCACATGACAACCTAGGAAATGCACATAACGACTTACTAAATGCACATAACAACTTACTAAATGCACATAACAACTTAGAAATGCACAGGACAACTTAGGAAGCGTACTGAGCAAAATGCAAAAGGCAAACAGAAGGCAGCCGAGGCTTTCCATAGACGAACTGTACATATGTCAAACACTTAATATGCATTGCGTTGCAAGATGGTAATGTCCTAACCTTTATAAACGTTGCAACACGTTTAATAAAGATGGTATGAAAGCGTCTTACGAAGTTTGCAAATCACGTTATTACAAGTCAGGCAGAAGAGGTCTTAAATTACATTATTATTAAAAATATCAGGGTTACGATAATATAATGTTGCAATGCTTGTTTTTAGTTTAAAGTGGAGAGGTAGCCCCGTTGGAGTAACTTTTGCGTTACACAAATACCAAGTATAGTAAAATAATTAATTCGACTACAAGCTCTAGAAAAACATCTCGAAGAACATCCCCGTGTGTCAACGTGTCTAACAATTTCAACATTAAAAGCATCTCTTTTGTCATGGATGTTACTTATAAATTCTTTGTTGTCAATCGAGAGATGTAAATCCAGAAAACAAACCACAGTATTATAATTAGCCGTGTTGAGTTGAAGTTCTTTAGCATATGCTTTATTAACCACAGTAGAAAAGGAATGTTTATCAATGTTCAATATATCATCCAGATCATGCATAGCAATACAAAAACAAATCTGCGACAAGAGGTGCACAGTTCTTATTAATTGGGATACCACCATTTTTTCTATAAACAGGAGATCTGACGAAAATATTATCAAATAGAAATATCAGTACTTCATAAACTTCTTGGCATGTCCACATAGTATAAGTGTCTTAATTGCCGTTAGCAAAAATGATTTAATGTTATTACATACTTAACAGTTAAAGTCTTTAAACACATTGAAACCAAATTTAAAACGCTAGTGACGGCGCCGCCGCCTTCGCTGAAAAAGGTGGCCAATATGTCTCGCTTTTCGTGGAATTGAGATGGACAACAAGTGATTATTCGCTTGTTTTTATCACAAAATTGCGTTTTGTAGAGAAAATGATGATCATGATATATCAAGTAAGCCTGAAAAAAAAACCCACCTTATTTTGACCCGCGGGGATTTCGGTATAATAAAATAAATATCATTCATGAGAGGGTGATAGTTTTATAATGTTCACCCTTCGGATATTGATTATCATATCCTCAGGGTGAGACTTTTTACTATCGCCCCTTCATGAATGTGATATTTACATGGTATCAGCTGTTATGCATCAAACATTTAATTTTGTTATAGCAAAATTTCGATTCACTATAAAACCACTCATGTATCTTACAAAACAGACCAACTATTTGGGAATAGTTTTAATGGTAAATCATCATTTTTAGAAACCTATAAATACAACTCAATTGAAAGCGATAGCCCCACTCCACTCTGCAGGACAATAGTACAATCCATTTAATAGAAATATTGTCCATACGGTGGAAGAAGAAAAATATTCGATTAGCATCACAAACAGAAATACAGAAGTTAATGTTAGTCCCCTGTATGATGTACAACATCTTCACACTAGATCTACAGTAGCCTCAAATGTTTCAATATAAATATAGAATTTAATTAATTCTTATCTAAACATGTCTTGAACATAGTTAGTGCCTGTTTTAATCTCCCCTCTCAGTACAAACCATATGGTACATGCAATGTAATGATTTAGACTAGCAATTCTTAAAATATTGAACTGCTTTGAATTTGACAATGTTTACAGTTGCGTTCAGAATGTATGTTAGAACTATATTTGACCTAACATTTGTTTTATAAATACGTTTTATTTACTGTATGTCGTATTTGTTATCAGTCCTTTTCTCAATAGCTCTGCGCTTCAAAGGGCGCTTAAAGGGGTTGTTGCACTATTCTGGACCTAGATCTCATTTAAAAGGGCATTAGAAACAATAGAAAATGCTGAAAGAATGATCAAAATATCATAACAAATACAGGAGATATGGTCTTTTAAAAACTTGCCAAAATAATCTCAAACGGAGGCAGCCATCTTGGATTGATGACGCCATCGCGCATTTTTATCATTTATTGCATATTGCTAAATATCACTTAAAAACACAGAATATCACTGCAAATACATGTAAATCGTAAAAAGAGCATATACAGTATAAATATTTACTTTTTATTTATAATTTAATATATTTATTTGCTTTAAACACTATTTATTATCTATTTTCCATACATGGAAAAAGGCGCGATGACGTCATCATTCAAAGATGTCTGCCTCAATTTGAGTCTTTTTGCACATTTTCTAAAGGTCATATCTCTTCTTTTTTTTTTAAAGATATATTGATAGTTTTTTACAGTTTTTCGACGGTTTTTAAAGCCCTTGTAAATGAAACTAGTTTCAGAATAGTGCAACATCACCTTTAAGGACTATTGGTCAGCCATCTTTGATAAAAACAAATCCAGAATCGATGAGATATGGCCAAGTGAAATTTTCAACGATGTACGCATTTTAGGCACGACCAATGTCAACCATATAGTACATGACAGTAATTCAACACTATTGATGTGAACATAATATTAGAAAGAATACTTATATGGCAGAAATTGTGCGCTTTATATTCGAAAAGTTTGGTACAGTTTTACTCAAAGTTGTTTTGTTTTTTATGTGAAATAAACTGGTCCATACAATAGTCCATTGATACAGCGAGTGCAGACGAGACATCATTTCTGCATAAAATAAGCCATATTATCACATCATCCAACCATTGTAAAAAAAATGTACGCCGTGTGCCTTCAACACACACACATGATACACATGAAAAGCATGCACGTGAATGGTGAATTGAAACATGCGGTATGGTGAAACATTCGGATAAACAGGTCATTTGATCGTATTCATATGTTATTATTTAGTTTGTGCTGTTTTTATTCGAATATAATAATTCATTACTCTTGTTTTGCCATGTTTCTATTCACAACAGTCACTCAGTTGTGTTTAATACATCCAAAAATATAGTTGCCATTTATAATAATTTGACAATTAAAAGCATTGAGATTATTTTGAAAGTACATGCCATTGAAAGAATAGCTTCTTTTTTTTTTTTACAATGATTGACTTTAAAATTTGGATGATGTGATAACATGTCGTATTTAATTTAGAAATGATGTCTCGTGTGCCATTTTTAGATAAATGGACAATTTTATGGACAAATTTATTTAACATAAAAAACAAAACATATTCGTACTAAACTTTTCGAAAATAAAGGGCACTATTTCTGCCAAATAAATATTGTTTTTGATATTATGTTCACATCAATAGTGTTGAATTACTGTCATCTATTATATCATTGACATTGTTCATGCCTATAATATGCCTTTGGATGAGAATTTCAATTAACCATACCCCATCCATTTTGGATTTTCTTTTCAAAGATGGCTGACCAATAGTCCTTAATGCAGACTGTTTGAGGTGTACCGGAAGTAAATCAAATCCCATTGAGTCCAGTGCAATATTGTACAAGCTTTCTAGTTAGCCATTTTTCAAAATAAAGTTCAAACTAAGATTCACTTACATATTCTTAGTCATGAGACCTGCCTCTCTAGAAAACTGCTAAGAATAGTAGGGGTCATGTGGCATATAAGAAAATAAAATTCTGATCTCTGTTGACACCGTGAACAAACTGTATTCATTCGGCACCTCTTAAATGTGTTCTACTTTCACTTTCAAAACTTTCAAGTTGATAAATAAAATCATCATACAACCATGCAAATGGTTCTTAGCTATCACAAACAAGTCAATAAAGTCATTTCAGCCAGAAAAACAGGTCTTAAATACTCAAAAATGCCTTTTATCACAAAAAAGTTAGGGATTATATATTTGGGAACTCCTTTCGACTGGTGTACCAGGCATGAATACCACAGTGATTTACTTCCTGTATACCTTGATTTGATTCTGGTTTACCACCACTAATTATATGTAGGCCTCCGAGGTGTATCGAATGTAGTTCCTATAATAAAAAGTAATCCCTCCTTTTGATGAAAACGGGCATTATAAGTAGGGGAAAACTGCCCATTTCTATTCGATTTTGTGGTTGTATGTATAAGAAGCGTATTAATAAGTTTTACTGGATCACTGATGAACATTTTCAAAAGTTCGACTCTATGCTTACACTTTGTGAGCAATGAAAACAGTCAATCAATGAAAACAGTTGTACCCTTGACCTGTTTAGTAAACAAACAAGAACTTTCTTACATGTCTTGCGACCCCACCTTTTCTGGTGATTTTTCAATTGGAAAATTAGTTTTCTATATGAACATTACACTGCTGCATTATCCATACTTGAGTTGAATTTGCAGCAAATCATTAATATGTGACACTTTAACACTGGTGTCTATGGGGAAAATAATTAGTGGTATAATACCTATAAGAGATACGTGCAGTAATTTGGACCTGTCCAGATTCGTACCTAGGGACACTTTTTCGATAACAATTGGTAAAATAAGCTCAGAAATAAGTTTTTCATAGTTTTTTTACATAGGGTTTGAGCGTTTTTTGTCCAATTTTGTTTATAAAAGCCGTAATTTTGAGTTTCAATTTCTTTCGTGTTTAAAAAGACGTGTTTGTTAACTGTTTGCAATTGAACTATGTTCATGTAGGGTTGCGTGTGTGCAACATGTTTACATCAATTAAATCTGCATGGCAACAGGTTGGTAGGCATGAAACCACTAAATTTCCCCCTACACCCCTAAAATAGGATACTGTAAAATAATGAAGATTGTGTAAAAGGTAAAATATTATTCTTAATCATTCAAACTCGACTTGGTAGCGTTCAGATAGTACCAATTTTGATTTTAGCGGTATTTTTGACATTATTGAGCTCGTATTCTCCACTATAATAAGGTATGGTACCACCAGTTTTGAAGAATGTGCTTAAAAAATCAATTTTGACATGAAAATCGACATAAATTGGCATATTCATCGTCCTAATTGTACCTAAAATGCATATTTTATTAATGTCCATTGACTGTTTTAAACATTTGATTTATTTAATATGGTGTATTGACAAGAAATGCCCTTTGGAATGACAATTCAGATAGTGTAAAATTAAAAAAAAATATCTCTGACTTTTGTTGATTTCAGACTATTGTCCTTGGTATTCACAAGACCATATCCCCGCAAATAATCATTCGATTTTCATGAAGTATGTGTTTTTAAGCTTGTTATGAAAATGACAACACAAAATCCTCATTTAATAAACATCTGAACACGTTTTCTTCTCTTATAAAAGATACGAGCAGTAATTAGGACTCGTTCAGATTCGTACCTTGGGACACTTTTTCGATAACAATTGGTAAAATAAGCTCAGAAATAAGTTTTTCATAGTTTTTTTACATAGGTTTTGAGCGTTTTTAGTCCAATTTTGTTTATAAAAGCCGTTATTTTGAGTTTCAATTTGTTTTCGTGTTTAAAAAGACGTGTTTGTTAACTGTTTGCAATTGAACTATGTTTTTTTTGTATCAACATGTAGGGTTGCATGTGTGCAACATGTTAACATCAATTAAATCTGCATGGCAACAGGTTTGGTAGGCATGACACCACTAAATATTTTCCCTACCCCCCTAAAATATGATACTGTGAAAAAATGAAGATTGTGTAAAAGGTAAAATATTATTCTTAATCATTCAAACTCGACTTGGTAGCGTTCAGCTAGTACCAATTTTGATTTTAGCGGTATTTTTGACATTATTGAGCTCGTATTCTCTACTATAATAAGGTATGGTACCACCAATTTTGAAGAATGCGCTTAAAAAATCAATTTTGGCATGAAAATCGACAGAAATTGGCATATTCATCGTCCTAATTGTACCTAAAATGCATATTTTATTAATGTCCATATACTGTTCTAAACATTTGATCTATTTAACATGATGTATTGACAAGAAATGCCCTTTGGAATGACAATTCAGATAGATTAAAAGTTAAAATTAAAAAATCTCTGACTTTTGTCGATTTCAGACTATTGTCTTTGGTATTCACAAGACCATATCTCCGCAAATAAGCATTCGATTTTTATGAAGTAGGTGTTTTTAAGCTTGTTATGAAAATGACAACAAAAAATCTAAGAAACATCTGAACACGTTTTCTTCTCTTATAGGTTTACCACCACTTATTACATGTAAGCCTCCGAGGTGTAATCGAATGTAGTTCCTATAATAAAAAGTAATCCCTCCTTTTTTGATGAAAACGGGCATTATAAGTAGGGGAAAACTGCCCATTTCTATTCGATTTTGTGGTTGTATGTATAAGAAGCGTATTAATAAGTTTTACTGGATCACTGATGAACATTTTCGAAATTTCGACTCTATGCTTACACTTTATGAGCAATGAAAACAGTAGACTGGTGCCCAATCGTAACTATTCAAGAATGTACGACCGGTATGCACCAATTGTATAGGTGAAGGTCGTTTGAGCAGGTGCACGTACAGTCGCAATATCTCGTTCACGACCAAAACAAAAATGGCGTCCATCATGGAGAAAATCATCGGCGTTCGCTTAAAAAAAGAGCAAAAATCTGCAATAGAAGCAGCTGATGAAAATTACTCGTCTGTGTTTTGTCAACTGGGTTCGGGAAGTCCAACATTATCAAAGGTTTGGCCCATTTGACATGTGATGGCGTAATTTTGATAATAAACGGACTTCCGCCAAGTAATCAGCAACACAGCATCTTCCCAAATAGTTTTGTCCTTCCCTGCGAGTTTCTGACGCAGATGAAATTCAAGGAGTTGGATACTTTGGTATGGTACATTGTTTATCATTCTGAACATGTTAATTCCAACCTGTTTCTGACTTTGTCACAGGAATTTAAACTATTTTTGGCTTATAAAAAACGCACTAATTTTCTGTTTCTGTGGAATACAGTGAAGGGTCTGTTACGGCTTATAACACCGGATGGGAGTGCGCTGTCCTAGTTAATTAGTAGCACTTTGGGAGGGCCGATTTAAAACCCTCAACTGTCTGTGTGGACCACTTTATTTTCGCTGTGCTAGTTAATTAGTAGCACTTCGGGAGGGCCGATTTAAAACCCTCAACTGTCTCTGCGTGGACCACTTTATTTTCCAGGTGGTTCCAATGTTCAGGCGTTTTCACGAAAAATGAATGTCTGAACTGCTCAGTTTTGAAGATATTAATTTTAAAGCCTCTGTCGTTATTTACAAATTGTTTATATAATATGTTGTCTGTGACAAAATCAGTATTTTTTGTTAATGTAATATGTCTTTGATTCCTCGCATGTTGAATATATTCCTCTGGAGCAATAGCTGGTACTAGCCCCTCGACCACTTTGTAAAGGAAGACTAGGCGGTTTGATATCCGTCGATCCAGAAGTGATTGGAGGTCCAATGAGGCCAGCATGCGTCCCATGCATCCTTCATCTTTTGATTTATAATCGTTTGTAATGAATCTAACTGCTTGTCGTTGGACACATTCTAGTTTGTCGATATCTTTCTTTGTATAAGGGTCCCATATGATCGAGCCATAGTCCATGACGGATAGCACCAGCGAGATATATGCTGTCTTCCTACACTCTTGCTGGCAATTTTTCAAGTTTCTTCTCTTAGAAATGCCATAGTTGCAATTGCTTTTTTGGGGACTTTATTTATATGAGTTGACCACTTCAAGTCATCACTAAGTGTTAATCCAAGATAAGGGTTATCATCAACTTTTTTTAGAATATGATCACATAATGTATAAAAACGTGAAGATTTGCAGTTGACACTCATAATGTAACATTTTTTGGCATTGAAAGACATGTCCCATTTATTGGCCCACAGTTCAAGTTCATTTAAATCATTCTGTAATATTAGGTGGTCATTTTCAGTTTTAATTGGTCTATATAATAAACAATCTTCCGCAAACAAGCGTACTTGTGATTTACAAGACGGCGGTAAGTCATTTATATGGCATAAAAATAATAGAGGACCGAGAACGGTTCCTTGAGGGACACCGGAGTCAACTGCCACAGTATCCGAAGATTCACCATCAACTACTACTTGCATGTGTCTCTGCGTCAGGAAAGTGTTCAGCCAATTATATATTGGGCCCGTTATTCCAATACTCTCAAGTTTAACTAATAATTTTGTGTGAGGCTCAGTGTCGAATGCCTTTGAAAAATCCAATATAATAATATCTGTTTGCATTCCTTTTTCATTGAAATGTAGAAGATCATTTACAGTAACTAGAAGTTGCGTTTCACACGAATACCCTTATCTAAAACTGTGGTTTAAGTTGGTTAAGATACCGTTCTTTTCTAGATGATTTAAAAGATGTTTACATATGGTATGTTCCAGGACCTTGCACAATACCGATGTCAAGGACACAGACCTGTAGTTTTCCGCTAGGTGGACATCTAGTTATGTTCACATACATAACACACTAATTTAAAATTATTGAATATTTACTAATTAAAAGCAAGATTGTTTGACGGAATTTAATAAATTCCAGTACAAAAAAAAGAAAAACCCTTTGTGCGTTTCACGGTTTGAACTCGCAGCCAAAACTAAAATTACACTCGCAGTAATAATAGTGAGCGTGAAGTAGTCGACATCGCTCCCAACTGAGCTAACTGGGCTATTGAGTCGTCAAAAAAATGAAATAAAAACAAAACAAACTGATATACATAATCGGTTTGATTTCGTATTCGGCAGTACTAATGAAATTGTTGAACTTTTTCAGTTTTAAAAATAAGGAAAATATTCAGAGTGAAAGTGAAAGTAAAAATAAAAAGAGGAAAAATGTAGAATGTGATACACAGCCAATCAAAAAGTCAAAATCATCTGGTGTAGTGGACAAAAACATAAAAATAAAATGTTTATACTGATTCACATGTTATTTATTTTTTGCATTTAAATTACGCAATACATCCTGGTGAAAACCTAATGGAGTCACGCAGAAAAGGTAACTAAATATTATGGGGGAATGCGTCCAGTTAGAATGCAATTAAAAATGTTCCTATGTTGATACATTGTAAATGTGTTCATTTTTGTCATAATGTGTTTACCTTCAAATCTTGTCCAAACCTGGCAACAATGAGTTGGATGGAATCCAATGACACCCCTGCTTCAAGCAGATAATACTTCATATCTGGTATGTGTGTGTGTGTGTGACTCTTTTTTAAATGAATTATTTGATATTCACAAACCACACAAGACAGGTATCAAGGGGGACCAGGAACCATGGACCTTTTATATGATAGGATATATTCAAATTGAAAATCATATCCAGTGATATCCCAATGTTGTATCCCAATGTTGTATAGAGCATTTCGTCCCATCAACGCAATAACTCTGTAAGTGCACTTTGGTAAATTGTTCAGGAGAGACAAAAAACTGTTTTTTTCCTTAACAATGGTACATATAAAGACACTGCCTTAGATTTAAGTGTAATATACCTTTACTATGGTCATTCTTTTATGATATTTAAATTAAAACTATTTTTAAATGAGTTAATGGTAATAATTAAATCATAGTGACTTTGTGCGCTGAAAAGTTCAACGCAACAACTCCGTAAGTGCACTTACGGAGTTGTTGCACTGAAAAAAGTCAACGCAACAACTGCATTTTGCTAAGTTTAATAGTCTTAAATGCTGTTTGTGAATAATTGAGCTGGATATTATTATTAATACCTAACTTGCATGTGTAGTTGCTTATGATTTAAGTCTATATAGCTTAACATATAAATAGTTCAGCCATAAAATTAAAAAAATTGTATTCAGACCTAAAATGTATGGCCATGTCGTAAAAAATGCTAAAAAAATCACAGTTTATTTAATGGCAATTCTATATTGTAAGGGTAGTACATACAAAACTGATTCATGGCTTTTTCCAGGTGTTTTAGGAAAAAGGACCCTTGTAAATGACCAAACTGGGATTATTTTCTTCGATAAAATGGCCAATAGGGAATTGTTTACGTCAACATCTTGTAAGTTGCGATGAGATAATAGCCTAATAGGTACAGCTAGGAACACTATTACATCAATAACATACTACTTATGTTGATTAGTATGTAACATAAGGGATGTATCAGTACATTACATGTACAAAATACACTAATTTGCATTGGGAACGGGTCCTAGAAAAAGGCCTGTGAATCCATGTTATTGCAAGATATTGTACTATGCCATGTAACTTGATAATCAGATATTGGCAATTATAACATCTAAAGGGACTGGTCAATAATGAATAATCATTTTAACTCCTTATTAAACATGTAATTTTTACATTCACTTGATACTTTCTGAAGGGAAAAAACTTCCAATTTCAAGTAGACTTCATTTTTCAAGTAGATGAGCTACTGCCCACATAGAATTTGCAATTCACTACCAGCGTTTAAAATATAAAAAAAAGTATAAATGCTGAGAATTTGTATATCAGTTCTTAATTAAGCAATATTTCAGAAGGATTAGTATGAACTATTGCCTTTCAAAGATACTGGATGTTTAGTAATAGTAATTGTCCCATTGAATGCTATCATACAGCAACAGTTAAATACATTGGGAGACATCGCCATGTGCCTTACAGCCAAGAGTGACTCAAAAAAATTGAAAAATGGTAAAATATCTTTTATATTTAGTCATCCAGAAGACATATTAAACAACAAAGAAATCAATGAGGTATTCTCATCTGGAACATTCAGATTGATGAAACACACTGTGTTTCAAAGTGGGGAATAGAGTTCAGACCTCATTTCAAACAATTATCTGAGTTAAGGTCTGTCATTAAATGTCAGGTGCTAGCCGTTTCTGCAACTGTAACTGAATCTGGACAGACAAATAATACAAAACCTTCTTATGAAAAAATGGAAAAAAACATGTGCCAGTAATACAGCAGGGCCTTTTTCATGATTTTGGGAACATGACCCGTACCCCTGGAATTGGGAATTTTAGCGCGATTTTTCATAAAATTGGGAATTTTAGCGCGATTTTTAATAAAATTCGGAAAAGTATAGAGTAAAGCATTCCTTTCATAATTATATCTTTAATACTGTTTTTTGTACACCAAGATAAACAGAAGCATTTATAAGCTTTTGAACCCCAATCATTGGATTGGCACACTTCAAAAAAACCAATTAATTGGGAAAAAAGGATATCTTTTGGCATTGGGAATATGACCGAATTTCGGCTATAAAAACAGCCAAAAAAAAACCTGTATAGCAAAGGAAAATACGGACGGACAAACGGAGGCGATTTTAATATACCCTTTTTTTTCCCCAAAAACGTGGGTGTAATAAACATTAAATAGTATAACCCAACAGAAATTATGGCAAATGTAGTTGGAAGAGTTTATGGATGTATAATCTTGAAAATCTTGACATCTATAGGGACTGATGCTTGTCGACCGATCCTTGGCATCTCCTTTCATCTGGGTTTGATTCTGCTACTTCATCACAATATGTAACATGTTTAATATAAAAATATTTTTATCTCATTTCCTCTGAGGTTGCTGTCCAAATATTAACTAATATGACGTCTCAACGGGACGTAAAACCTGATTTTATTTATTCGTAATTGCAATGAACACATGAAATGAGTAACACTATAATTATGTAAATGATTTTAGCAAAAAAATTTATATACTGTTTTGTATGTACAGCTCAGTAAATATGCCAGGCCTCTGCCAGGACAAGAACCTGGATCTCTTTTCAAAAAGAAAAGCATGCTTCCTTACACTACAGAGATTCATCCCAACAGGACAAACTGAGCGTATAAAAACTAGCCAAAATTGGAAGTAACTTAAAGAAACTAATATAACCCGCCAAACAGGGATGTTGCGAATAATCGATTGTAATCGATCATCAGTTAGTTAGGCATCCGATTATGATGATCGATTATGAGTCTACACTAAACGAAATTGCTAAGTACCTACCTAAGAATATATCAATAATATTCTCATTGTTTTTTGTATTTTTAGCTTGATTAGAGATACGGTTAAACTGCAAAATAACGAGTGTAAATCGTCTGCTCTGATTGCATGAACATATTTTAAAACTATTAAGTCAATGTGTTTTCTTAGAAATAAGTTATAACACTTATAAACTGGGTATATAGGATTTTATTAAGTACTTCGAATTAGTGAAGCTTTCGATGTTCCTAATTCTAAAATATGCCAGTTAAAATTATTTTGACATCATGTTTTACTAGCTTTACCACTACAAATGCGTTTGCAATTTTTTTCCCCCGAAATATTTAATGTTAACGCTGAATTACAGTTACTTGAATTTCAAACAATATTCAATTTAAAGTGAGGTAATTTAAGATTATCCATATTTCATTTTTTTATAGACGGAAAATCTGCGATAAATGGGTCATTTTTTTTTTCTTTCTATAATTTCATACCAATTTTAAGAATTTTATATATTTAAGCAGTCTTTGACTTATGTTATGTGTTTTATCAGCACATTTCATATTTTCATATAAAGGGAGGGTAACTCTCAAAAGATGTAACAATTTAAACACAAAATAAATTACAAGCTATGGGTCAAAACAAAATACTTATCATATATCTATTCTAAAATATATTTAAAATAAGAAAATTAGTTGAAGATACAAAAGCTGATACTTAGAAATTTTGTTCAGTGTATAATCGACCATCGGTAAAATGTAAAAATGCACTTTAATTACTATTAAAATAGAAATAAACATGATTTAATATCCAGGAGACAACAGTTAGGAAATTATTGATACACACTTTTGAAAATGAGCATATACACAAACAAACGCATTTATTGCAGTTATAATTATATATTGATTAAAATGGCAATGTCACCAGAAACAAGACAGGAAAGAACAAATACTAAATCAGAAATTATTCTAAGTTCAAGGCCTCAAACTCTGATTAACATACACACGATATACTTTGTATTAACTAACTGATTGTAACCGATGATCGATTGTAATTTTCAACCAATTGCCCATCACTACCGCCAAATAATTGCAAAATTATACTACAAAGCTGTTTATCAAAACTGTATCCGGGTTTTCAGGGCATATAATAATGTATATATAGGCTGATTAAAATTATAGATTTATTCACAGGTTCTAAAAATATCTGTGATGAATATGCATAAAATGAATTATGAGTTTATGGTCACCAACTCGAACAACTGGCTCGTCTCTGGCTCAATTATTTTCCTCCAGCAGGAAGACCACCACTGGCCACCTGCGTGGTCGGTTCATAAGCGCTCATGTAAATTGTTATGTTATTATGTACCTTGCCAATTGACGATTATTATTTGTGCACCTCTTTACATGTGAATATACAATTCTCGCAGCTAATTGGTCTGGCGTGGCTCAGTGGATAGCGTTGTGGACTTGAAATTGGAGGATCCGGTTTCAAGCCTCACAGGTGCCACTGAGATTCATCGGTTCTTGGGCAAGACACTTTCCCTTAGTGTCTGTCAGTAAATGATTGCGCACTGGAAGCCACCATGTTTGGCTTATACCCGACGTACTAACTTTAGTACGACGAGAACCAGGCTACAGCAAGTGAAGATGTGCACCTGGGTTTTCGTTTTTATTTTGGAGCAAGAATCACAGAGTTATGACCCTTGACTTAGTCAACATAGGAGCTGAAAAACTTGTGTATACAGGAATGTTGACCAACAAGTGAAGATGTGCCTCTGAGTTTGTTTTTATTTTGGACCAAGAACCACAGAGTTGTGGTCCTTGATTTAGTCAAAATAGCGGCTGAAAAACTTGTGTTGCACCGTCATCCATTTCTATTTAACCCACTGTTGCCAAACTTTACAGGAATGTTGACCAGCAAGAGAAGATGCGGGTTTTCATTTTTATTTTTGACCAGGAACCACAGAGTTTTGTACCTTGACTTAGTCGAAATAGGGGCTGAAAATCTTGTGCCGCGCGATCCTCTATAACTATTTAACCCACGGTCACCAAACTTTACACGTTTGTTGACCAGCAAGTAAAGATGCGCATTTGATTGACCAAGAACGTTTTTGAACATGTTTATCAGTGTTTACGTTCATTATCAAAATCCTATGGTATAGTGACCTTAGTGGGGGCATCTGTGTCCTAAGGACACATTTTCTAATTTTTCAAATGGTCTTATGGAAATACAAATACTTCTATTCGTCCATTACGTTTACTTCCACCAGTTGAATGTTATTTTGCCATATTAAGGTAATCATCTTCTAATAAAACTGTTTGAACAAAAAATGTGTCATTAATAATTGCACCTCATGAATTTTTTTTTTTTTATTGCATCGTTACTACATACTGTCATATGTTTTACCATGGTTCATCCTTATCTCCTAAAAACAAGCTAAGGGAAAATGTCAATCAAAATCAAAATTACTATTAAAGGTATTAACTCCTTTGATTTTACATCTTACCAGAATACGATGCAGCAATTTGTGATCTTCACCTCTAGGCCTGACCTGTTTTACAACTTCTAATGACTCTCTGGGTAAATAAAAAGAGGAGACACAGAATGACAAAACACAACTTTAAGTAGCATAACATGCCAAACCAAGACGGACATGATTTTGAAGCAATATACTGAAAGCAGCTGACTGGTCTTTGTTTGCCACAAGCATGACAATATTTGCCTTTAAGAAATAAAATACAGTACGTGCTTCTTCAAATTTGGCAAAAAATATCTTTATGTTACGGCAAACAATATGGTAGGTAGGGTACCCTCACACAGGTGTTATTTATTTTTGCCTCATCAGTAGTTCAATAAGTTTAAAAAACATTTTTTCAAGCCAGCTAAAAAACTCTGCTCTGGAAATTCCTTGTGTATGGCTGCCAAGAACAGGCAAGTTTAATTTGGATACATATGTGTGAATATAACCCATAATTTTATCTAATTTCTCACCCTCCAACTCCCCACTTCACAGCACTAGTTATGTCCCTTTAGATCTGGCCAATTCTATATACCGGTATATGCTGTCTTATAATTACAATTATCAAGGACTGAATTATCTTGAGATTGTGACTTGTACTATCCCAGTATAAATTTTCTACATCATCGACCCTGCATTTTGCACAACCTTGCAGGGAAGGAACATGCACTGAAAAATAGGGGCATATGTAAAGTATGTTTGCATATTAAAATTTATAAATTGAAAAACAATTGGACAAATACTCAACCTAAAATGTTTACTATACCGTACTACACCACAAAAATCTACATTGAAAAGCTGCGTTAAGGCAGGGTTATTATTTTGATCTTCAACTCTTTCAAAAGCAGGCCAATACAGTTCAGTAGACGTACACATACATGTATGTAAACACATGTAAACAATTATGTGAAATGCTGTAGACTGTAACATCTTGTAACATCTCAAAATAAATGAAGTAATAAGACACACATGTGAGATTCGTAGAACCAACCTGTTTAAAAAAATATCAGGGATATTAACTGTATGTACTGCTTTCCAAAACATTGTGTCATGCGTTTTAATTCAGAATATTTCTAAGCTGTCGTCAAAAAAATAACAACAAAAACTGCCATTTTGTATCACCTGGATTCCGCTTTTTCAATGCAGCGTACTGGAAAGAGGGAACCATGCGATTTACTGCATACCGGGCGTCTTTGGCGACGATGTGTCAAGGACGTCAGGGGACCAGTCTATGAAAACAGTCAATCAATGAAAACAGCTGTACCCTTGACCTGTTTAGTAAACAAACAAGAACTTTCTTACATGTCTTGTGACCCCACCTTTTCTGGTGATTTTTCAATTGGAAAATTAGTTTTCTATATGAACATTACACTGCTGCATTATCCATACTTGAGTTGAATTTGCAGCAAATCATTAATATGTGACACTTTAACATTGGTGTCTATGGGGAAAATAATTAGTGGTTTAATACCTACTCAAAATTCGAATGCAACTCTCACGGTGCTAGTAGTATACTCGCCACACCACATTATTACGGAAGTTGGGGAAAACCCTTGCAAGGAAAAATATATCGATTAAAATTAGAATTATGTTTAGATGTCTGAAGATGTATGATTTTAGAGTTCAGAGTTAGCGATCTAATTGGAAAGTGCACGCACCTGATTCACATTCAAAGATAAAGGAAAGCAACTGTGCCTGTTTTGAAAGATCGTTGTTTGATAAAACGAAAGTAGGTCGATAACGCCATTCGCCAATAATTTGTCAAGGCTATTTTTATCACAGTCAAGAGGGACAATACGCAGTTTTGGTGTACATTGTAATTCTCATGTGACCATGAAGTTTTCTAAAATTAAATAATCTTACTTGACGCTGGGTCATGTGAGTTTATATTTATTGGCATTTTTTTTTTAATTTCACCAATTATTTATTTTGAGTCACTCGCGTTGATTTCAGTGATGCATTCACATTAATGATATAATTAGCATTGTTTTCTAATTTCTGACAGTTATACATTGGTCAGGCCATAAGGATTAGTTTTCACTCAGGTAATTTTCTTCATGGCATTATTTAGATTGGGTATAATTGTAACCCAGGAGCAGAGGTATTTTAGATTTTTAGTATTTTTTTTCATCTTTCTTGCTGAGAAGAGTTTCCAGTGACAGCTGCAATGGGGTGTATATATAGTGACAGCTATGCACAGGTTTATCATAATGACACGAAAGCTGTAATTTGTCACAGTTGCGACTGTTTTGCGTACTTGCCTATCTTCCCAGAGGTCCTTGTTTTGTTTCCTAGCATTGTCACTGGATTTTTCGAATACCTTCAAGCATTACCTTACTTGGGCATGTTAGTCCTGTGCACAGGGAGAACGAATCCATGTGCATGTTAACAATCTGACTTAACTTCTGTGTTTATCAGTGTTTCATGCTCATTTACCTTTATTCTCGATATTGAAGCTCAATCCTAGATCCCCAGTAGAGGTATAAATAAAGAAAATCTCTGTCGTACTAAGTGTCTTAAATCAATGATCATAAATTAAAGGTGAAAACATAGACCTAATGTGTCTGCAGCAGGGGTGTCATAAAACATAGACGTAATGTGTCTGCAGCAGGGGTGTCATAAAACATACCTAGACCTAATGTGTCTGCAGCAGGGGTGTCATAAAAGTTAAACATAGACCTAGTGTGTCTGCAGCAGGGTTGTCATGAACATAGACCTAGTGTGTCTGCAGCAGGGGTGTCATAAAACATAGACCTAGTGTGTCTGCAGCAGGGTTGTCATAAAACATAGACCTAGTGTGTCTGCAGCAGGGTTGTCATAAAACATAGACCTAGTGTGTCTGCAGCAGGGTTGTCATAAAACATAGACCTAGTGTGTCTGCAGCAGGTTTGTCATAAAACATAGACCTAGTGTGTTTGCACTGCAGGGGTGTCATTAACTTTGTAAGTAAGCAGCCCACAAAACAGAGTAGCCGGGTAGTTTGATCGATACTTGTATAAGATACCAGTAAAAGTATTTATAGTAGCCGGGTAGACCAGTCAAAGTAGCAGGGGGAAATCTTCGCCTACCACCTGTTAATGACACCCTGCTATGGGAGAATTAATATATTTTAGAAAATTAAATGTGCGTATTCTGACATTCGTCAGTAAATGACCGTTGCAGTGATTGTTTTCAACTTCTGTTAATTAGGATGTCAACTGTTTTACCAAAATTATATTAAATATGAAATTTAATGTATATGGTAAATATATTGTGCACAGCGTTATTCATTATGGACATTATAGTAATCAGTGCTATAATGTACAAACCATGCTGAAATTAAAACTATCGTTTGCCGACACATCCATTTTTGACATCATATTTTATTTTACATTTGTATTTGAAAATAAACCTACTAAAATGGTAAATAATCATGTTTCATATATTGTTTTGTACGCATTAAGAATTGCCGATAAATATTGAGAACCAAATTAATCAGGAATTTGTTTCTCAATAGTTATAAGTGATTTCTTAATACGTTTTTGTATGCATTAAAAAAACGTCGATAAATATTGACAATATTCCTGCATATACACTTCAATACCTTAAAAAAATGAAACATGCCCAGTCATACATTAGTAGATGTTTATTGATATTTGAGGTACTGTATGAAAATCAAGTATTATCTTATCTGGAGCATTGCTTTTAGTCTCTTTGTCTGGTCTAATTTTGTATTTGCCATCAAAACGTGTTTTTAAAAACAATAATAATTGTTGGACAAACAAACAATATTTTATTTTATACCTTGACTTGAATGTGTTCCTGATAGCATTAATTTTTTTTCTAATACAGGCACACATTCTGTGAAATCTGTTACTTAAAGGGACACATGACAATCTTGATTTCTTTAAAACTCGCAACGTCGGAACCCACGTTTGATTGATTACATGGAGTGATAACGTAATCAATCACACTGGGTTGCAAAGATGAAAACTCGTGATGTCCCATTAGTTTTTTTGCATAACTTGCATTTGTTCAATCATTTGTATTAATTATAAGAAACGTATAAAGCAGATTGTTTTTGCATGTTACTAACTGTTGGTCATATTGCACCAATAATATGTTTAAACAGGTGGCAGATTAAGAAGAAAAAAGGAAAACCCAACATTTTTATTTAATTGTATGCAAGCAGGTTTAAAGTCAGTACTATACTGGATAATTGAGACGCTAATTTAATTGCTTGATAAAACTTAAAGATTACCATGTGTCCTCTTAAACTTGTATTTTATTTTATTTTCAGATTATTTTTTACTACACATCTCAGCACCCAGACCATCCCCGCAACCATGTGTTTCCACGGCATGAGTTACCTGCCTTTACTGCTGGTGGTGCTCTCATCAGCAACTTTTATTGTAACCTACGTCATCGCTGTGTTGGAAGGTCATGTACAACCAGGCTTCCCTTACATTAGGTAGGTACTGCTAAACTGTTAATAACACATGTCAATGACTTTACTACTGCGTGCAATTTTTTTTTGTAAAACCAGTACTTGATACCTCTCACCATCCATAAAAATTGACACTTTCTCACTTATAAGTGGAACTCCCAGTGGGGTTCAAACCCGCAGCAGTGAGAGACGAGGTTTCGAACACAGTGTCTTTACCATTCCGGCCATGGACGAGCTTGCTTTGTAACATAGAGAATTGTAATAAAAATTGATCATCACATATAGCCTAAAATGTGCTGATAAAGCAGCATTCAACTGACCGCTATATGGTGAAGCGGATAGGATCTCATTTTAATGCGATTGGTTGAGCATCTGTTTGGACCCATTTCTAGCTTGGATAGCACTTTTATTTATACGGCTTAAAGCGTCAATTTCCATAATACGGGACCTATTCAGACTATTCTAAGTCCTGACTTCTAAAACTGTTAAAGGGACACATGCCAATTTTGAAGTCTTTAACAAGCAGTGAAGTTAGTGTCTCGATTTATTTATGCAGTATTATTTTGGCTTTAAACCTGCTTGTATATAATTAAATAAAATTTTGAGTTTTCATTTTTTTCATCTTCTTTTACAATTGGTTTAAATATGCTATTGGTATATGTAATCAACAGATAATATACAAAATCAATTTTCTTTATACTATTTTTGTGTCGCCTTTTTGAAGAAAATGTGATGCATAGGGATGTCGTAAGTCCGTCACAAAAACTTAACGTTGGCTACAGCTTTCTCATTTCTTGATATTTCTTCATCAAACTTTCAATATATACTCATCACGACAACATCGACATGACCCTACTAAAATATAAAGGTGAAGATCACACTGAATTTCATTATATGGGTTACTCGTTTTTTTCTTCACGAAAACATAACGTTGGCTGTAACTTTCTCATTTCTTGATATTTCTTCATCACACTTTCAATATGTTCTTGTCATGACAACATAGACATGGCCATACTAAAATATAAAGGTCAAGGTCACACTGAAGGTCATTATATGTGTTAAATACTCGTTTTTTCTTCACGAAAACATAACGTTGGCTGTAACTTTCTCATTTCTTGATATTTCTTCATCATCAAACTTTCAATATGTTCTTGTCATGACAACATAGACATGGCCATACTAAAATAAAAAGGTCAAGGTCACACTGAAGGTCATTATATGGGTTAAATACTCGTTTTTTCTTCACGAAAACTTAACGTTGGCTCTAACTTTCTCATTTCTTGATATGTCTTCATCAAACTTTCAATATATACTTGTCATGACAACATCGACATGGCCATACTAAAATATAAAGGTCAAGGTCATTATATGGGTTAAATACTCATTGTTCTCTTCACCAAAACTTACTCAGGCCAGTCAAGGTCATTTATATGGGTCCAAAAAACCTTGTTATACTGACAAAGCGCTGACAGGCGACACACGTGTTCCACAGAACACCCATCTAGTTATAATTAATATTAATGATTAAACAAATGCATGTAATGTAGAAAAACTAACGGGACGCCGTGAGTTTTTATATAATCAAAATTGCTTTGTGTCCCTTTAAAACAAGCAGTTAAACTGTTAAAAGGATAGGCATGTTAAGTTTGCAGTGTGTTTTCCTAAACTGACTTTGTGATATGAATTTTGTACAAGCACACTGTCCTAATCTTATTACAGTGACACTGGGACCGAGCCTCCAGAGAGTTGTATCTTCAGCCAATTTCTCAACATGTCTGCAGCCTTATGTGAGTATAAGTTTATAGTAAAGGTCAAATATTCAGTCTGGGTGCCATTCTGATGTTTTTCCAAAAAAGGAATACAAAGAAAAGTTTGTTTAATGTGAACAAGTTGTCAAAAGTAAATACAAAACGTGGACAACAAAACTTTGGTAAGTCAAATCCGTCTGGTGTAATAGTGATTCTATTGCCATTCTTATTCCCTCTTATTTGGTCATGAAACTTAAGCCGATAATAGATTTACTAAACTACAAAGAAATACATATCAAAAAATAAAAACAATTCACTAGCTAGATATTTTGGTAACTGCAAAAGATATCTAATTCTTGTGGTAACGTTTTCACCTTATGACAGGTCTATGAACCATTTGTCTACTTATTCCTACTCATTACGTGGTCCTGCCTTAATTCCATTAAGTGATGGGAAAGCTTATATTAGCAGGTTTTTATAACGGATATTTCGACAATAAAACATGTTTAAAAACATTTTTTTAATGAAAAAATGCGATAACCTGTTTAAAATTACCTATTAAATGTTTTAGTTTTACAATATGCAAACTTTTAAGCCGAAATTAAGGTTTTATTTCATACCCCAGCCAACCCGTTTTCGCTTCTTGGAGAAGGGGTTGGATGGGGTATGAAAGTTAATCTAATTTGATCTACTGTTAGGTTTATAATGTACTATTTTTCTACTTTTCTTTCTTATAATATGTACCATTTGTTGACCTATTTATAAATACTTTCAGGTTTATGTACCATTTATGTGCGATACAAGTTGGTGGAAGTTCTTGGAGGACATGAGGATACTAAATTGAGGAGATTGAATAAAGTTGGACTGGTTCTTGGAATTTTAACATCACTTGGTCTCAGCTTGGTGGCTAATTTCCAGGTACCTATTCTATATTTCCTGTGGAACCAGTCTTGAAGGAAACTCTCAAAACTATTGCTTGTGGAGGGTTGTTTTATGAAAAAGATTGTATTCCGAGTATAATATGAACAGTATTTGCTCTAATTCATTCATATCATTATCCGTGTATAATATGCTGTACAGTATTTGCTGTAATTCACTCATACAGTTATTATATAATTATAGATGGGGATGTGCAACGTACTATATAACAGTCAAAAATATCGATTTTTCAGTGCCGTAAAAGAGATCAATAATAGCCGATAAGTGACCTATATAGCCGGTCTTATCTTTAATTACAAACAGTGTGCGTACTTACTGACTACAGCTTTTAATTAAGTTTGCATGTCTTTAAACAAAAAATAAATCAAAGAAAATGATAATTTAATAAAGAGTTCATTATGTACGTTTCTGAAAATATGTGGGTTAGTTTCAAAATCAATTCTCTGCTACTGGTATGATGATAATAATCTAAAAACGATATATTGTAAAAGGTGCGTATACCATTTTTAATTCACAGACAATATGGTACCTGTATAAGTTCAAAGTGAAAATGAAAAGAACAGAACAGTTTCTTTAAAAACAATACTGATTTTAGTCAAATACATTGATTGATAAAGCCCTGAATTAATGCGTGTCCGCACTGGTTGTTGTTTACATATTCAGTCATTGTTTTTAACTACTCGTGTATTTAATATCTAAAGTCACTTATATAAACGTATATACTAACAGTCTGTAGCTGTCATAAACTTTGACATGTGTACTATCGATAATCAATCTACGTCTGTGTACTGTGTACCGATGATAAAAAAGCATAACAAATCAACTTGTTACTCTAATATTTGTTAAATGAAACTTTTTTTTTTTAATTTTTTTTGTACATATCCAACTGAACATAATCTATTTCTAATATGTTCAGTTTCACAAATGCATAATATAAATAAAACTGAAAATAAAAATAAAACACAATTAGTGTATATATATTTTGATGACAGCACACCACGGGTAGCCATTATTTGTGATTTCTGGCCTCTTTGATCTAAACAAAGATCCTGCTTAGGACAGCCAATTAGCCACGGGGTACCGCATTATTAATTGCAGCAATCTTTTATTTTATTTTGATCGCAATAAACAACCTGCCATAAACAGATTAGCGACTCTTCATTTAATTGGGGTCTTTTTTGCATGGCTATATATCTATGTAGGTGCTAGGGAAAACCTTATGAAACTATATAGTAGAAATAAAAAAATATGTTGCAGAGTTCTTTTAATAATGTTACATATGTCGTAACAATTATCAACAGTAAATGCTATTTGCGATACATCCTGGAATCAGGAACGTTTAATGTTCCTGCTGAAATAAACCTTTATA